>PVLA01011474.1:0-52797 GCA_004027455.1 Hydrochoerus hydrochaeris | reverse complement strand
GACCTCATTGTCGAATTTAAATCTGAAATTCTAACTCAGGTGAAGCAAGATATAAGAAGACAAATAAAAGAAGTCCTGGGTAATCCTCAAGTAGACACAAATGAAACAATAGAGAAACGCAGAGAAAGGAGAGAAGCCTTTGATGAAGAATATAAACAAAACCTAGAATATATGAAACAGATCTAAAGAGAATATCAGGAAATTAAAAACTCCATTGAAATCTGGCAAAACTTTTTAACAGAAACTAAAGACAAACTTTCAAAACTTGAAGATAGATTTGCAAAGTATGATCGTGAAAGGAAGGATCTCTTAAAAATAACAAGGAACCAGGAAGCAATGATACAAAGGCTGGAAGATGACAAGAGGATTTATAACCTAAGAATAAAATATGTGAATGAAGATGCAGCAACAAATACAAATGAAATAAAAAGTCTATTCACAGAAATAATTAAGGAAAACTTCCCAAACAGAGGTAACAGAAGTCAAGTTCAGATAAATGAGGCATATAGAACTCCAGCCAGCTACAACCAAAACAGATCTACACCCAGACATATGATAATCAGCAGCCCGGAAATCCATCACAAGAACAGAATATTAAAAATGGTCAGAGGAAAGAAACAGACTACCTATAAAGGAAAACTTATCAAAATCACAGCAGACTTCTCAATGCAAATCATCAAATCAAGAAGAGCTTGCAGTGAAATATTCCAAGCCCTGAAAGAAAATAACCTCCAACCCAGAATGATGTACCCTGCAAAACTGTCTCTCAAAATTAATGGAGAGACAAGATATTTCCACGGCAAAGAGGAACTGGGGCAGTTTGTGACCACCAATTCAACCCTGCAAAGAATACTGAAGGACATTCTAGAGAGAGAGAAGAAAATCACCAGGGTTCCAGGAATAATGGCAGAAAGGCCTCAAAGAAAGGGGTAGACAGTGGGATGAAGGAGAAAAGTAAACAAATAACAATAGAAAAATAGCATGGCAGAGATAAGACAGAGAAGATTGGTTATATCACTGTTTTATCTTGACTGATTTTATTTGAATCTGGTATGCTTGAGAGTGTTGAGTCTGAGAGTAGGGGCAACTACTCTGAAGATGACAGGATTCAATAGGATACCCATTCTGGTTTGATTGTTATCTGCCTTTGAAGTCCTATAATGTCTCCAATGTTTAGATTTTATTAATAGTGTAAAGCAATGCTAAGTTTATATTATATTTGACGATATAGACAATTTTATTGAAAATAACAAGAAACATCATAGTGACTACCATAGGTCACCTAATGTTGTTTTTGTATGTTCTTTTCACTTCGTGTTTCTCTAGGAATTTGTATTGCTGACTTGTTTTGATTTGTTTCTCCCTCTAATACAGAAAGGCTAGGTATATGTGTAGAGACTTATACATGTGTAGAACTTCTAAGTAGTTTACGAGAATGAATTATATTTATTGTAAAGGAAAAGAGAATATTGTAAAGGATATAACTGTGTGTATGTTTGAGTGTGTGGAATTAATTACCATGTTGCTAAAGTTTTAGTTGGATGGATGAGCAAAACTGACTGCAGTCTCACTGTTTGGATGTCCACTTTGTGGACTTTACTTTTGTAACTTGAACAACTGCATGTAAGAGGAAAGTATGTAATTATCAATTTGTGATTTTTACTGTTTACTATTTTTGTTTTGTTTCGTTTTTGAGTTTTGTATTGTTTCTATCCTCTTTCTGTTTCAAAAATTTTTCTTTAAATAAAACAATTTTAAAAAAAGCAAGAGGAGGAAAAAAAAGTGCTCTAAAAGAGATAACTGTATGTATACTTAAGTGTGTAGGATTGATAACCATGTTACTAAGTTTTTGTTGGATTGGTGAACAGAACTGTTTGCAGCCTCACTGTTTGAATGTCCACTCTGTATGCTTTAGTTTTGTAACTGGAACAACTATATCCAAAAAGACAATACATAATGTATCAAATAGTGATTTCTTACTATTTATTTTTTTTGAAATTCTGTATTGTTTCTACCCTTTTTCTGTTTTGCTTCCCCACTCTATAATAAAATTTTAAAAAAAAAGATTCACAACCCCTCCTTCATCTTCCTATATGGATTTTTTACCCTAGGAATGAATTTTGTTGAGTTTATGCTGTATAACTTTCTTCCCTGATTCTATGTATATAAAATATATGAATAATACTATTTCTAACTAAACATATATATCCTATGCATATGCAGTATGCTCATGCAATATTTTTCCTTTTATGTCTACTAAAAATATATTATTAGTCTTGTTAATCACTAATGGGGGAGACATTTTCAAAAGCTGAATCATATTTCAGTATATATCTGTATATTAAAACACACAAGGCACTGAAAATACCTCAATTTTCCTACTACTGAAAATTCAGCTGTCTAAATGTTAATATTGATTTTGTCAGTTTAATTTTCCTCAAAGGATAGCCTTGAAAACAGAAAACCTATTTATTTCTAAAACATCTTCTATGCTTGATATTGGGCATTTGCATTGCAAAATTTTGGTTCACTTGTTGATAATCAATTATCCTGGGTTATTTCTGAGAAATCTATATTTATCTTAGAATTTCTGTGAGGAGTAAAAACACAGATGAGTTCAGAGACTTGACTGTCTCACCTGCAAAAGTACAGTGATGTGTTATCTTAAGTATGACTAGCCTTTCAGAATGTACCTAGTTAAAAATAACACTATCATTAAATTAGCGTCTCTATACAAACATATTTTATAAATGGACTGATAATTGTAACTTCCATAAAGTTGTAAATATATGCATAACATAAAAATATACAGAACATAATCAAATGACTTTATGTGATGCCTTTAATGGGAAAAATTATTCATTAGAAATTTATTTGAAAGTTTTGAATGATGACATAATTAATATGAATTATACATATATATGAACTTTATGAATGATTAGCAAGTTCTTACATAAGAAATTAATTTGGTATGTCTTTCCTGAAAGAGCAGTACATCTTAATACAGTACAAATAATTCCTTTTATATTACTTGAAATTACTATGATATTCTTAGGTTTTTCAGTGCTAATGACTGCAATACCATACATATTTTGCCCGTAAATGATACACATCTACATTAAACAGATTTTAACAGAATAATTTTCAAATAAATTAGGTTATTTATTACTCATATGGGTGACTATTTGTTTTAAACCAAAAACTAATTTTACATAAATTTCTCATAGTGTAAAAGCATAAAAAGTATGATGAAGTATATGTTCCTGCAATTATTTCAAAGCAACACCTACTCTTTTCAGACACCACACATTTTTTTATACACTTTAGTATTTCTTTAATGTAGAACTCTAATTATATAAATTACTTACTAAGCAGTACTAAAATTTTAAGCCATAGTGTTATGGATGCTGTTAAAGTGCAATGACGTTAAAATTCTTGGTGTTTAACTTCAACAAAGTGAATCTTTAAAAATAGTCAATCATAAACAACCAAGTAAACAAGTCAGTATTTTCTTTTTGTTGATCACAGAATTACTTTTACAAGTTTTTCCTTAGTAAAGATCTGAAATAATTCCCTACTTGGTTCTTAAATTGCTTTTTAAGATCCCTCTACCTATCTATGAATAATATAAAAAATGTATAAAACTTTATTTAAATTATACAGATAATTTTTCAATTAAATATGTAATTCAATATGTGCTAAATATATAAATATTTAAAATTAAACATGAGTATGTAACATAAATTATATAAACTACTTTCATGAAAAAAATGAGCCTTTCATATATTAATATACTTTCCAGTTGACTCTATCTTCTTAAAGTAGTTAAGTAAAATTATTTGACAAATGTATGACTTAAGAAAAAGTACATTTACATGTAAATAATTTATTCTATGCTTTATTTACATATAATCATATACAAATTAAAAATTTTATTATAAAATAAGAGTGGAACCCAGGGGTGCATCTCAGCAAGAACAGCACCAGCCTGAGAAACATGAGGTCTTGAGTTTGATCCCTGGTACCAAAAAAAAAAAAAAAAAAAAATCAAGAATAGATTTTACTTTGAAGAATACAATAGAATTATTTTTCTAGATAATCATCTAGCTTTGTTCATTTGCTAGAAATATTACAAAATTGTGATGGTTAATTGTTGAGTGAACTTAAAAAAATGCCTACTAGATTATTTAGTTCAGTTTTAGGTGTATCTGGGTGATCCATTTGTAAAAGAGGAAAGAACCACTCTATAGATTTGTGGCAATAGCCAGTAGGCTTGCAGCATGGATGGAAAGGGAAAGATAAATGAAATCTTGATTTTGTTTCTTCCAAGGAACTCATCTTCGCCATCACCTTTGGGCATCTCCAGGCTTCCTGCACAGTCTCTTCAGCCTTCCAGACCAGGCTCTTTGGCTTTCCAATATTGGTCTGCACTTGACTGTCATGAGCTTCAGAGCTTATGTTAAATCTGTTCTTTTAGTAATCCCTAACTGATACAAATATCAAGTATTTCTCTTAAATGTAATAACTATTTGTTAATCACTGTCTTGAAAATGGTAATTCAATTTTTATAATAATACTTGAAAAAATAAATATGATTAATACATTACTAGAAGTCTGATAGTAGTAACCCAAAAGTTTTGTCCAAAGGTGCCCTATATTAATTGCTAAACACCAAATATTCTTTCTTTAGCATTTCAAGATACTGACTTCTTTCAGGTAACTTTTTTTTTTTTTTTTTTTTTTTTGCGCTGGGGATCGAACTTGTGACCTCACACTTGCCAGGCAGATGCTTAAGCCACTGAGGTAAATCCCCATGATACTGACTTCTTTCAATGCCCACATTGTAACAGCTTGCACATATGGGTTCGGTGTGTGTGTGTACACAAAATCCAAAGAATATCATTTTATTTTAAGAATATAGGGCAGGGGATAATATTGAAAATATTTCCATACTGGGATAATTTATCTTTTTATCAATTCATTAGTATTAAATATGACATAGATCAAAGTACAGAATCTAAAACTCTTCCTACACATGTAGTCACTAATCAGTATTTTCAGAGGATTATTTTTAGTAATCCAGGGATACTATAGAAATTCTGAATGTGTTTAAATTCCTTATATATAATTGTGGCATTTATCAACTTAGGTATATCCTCTTTAGCAATACATTTTAAATCATTTCCTGATTGCTAGATTACTTATCACTTCTAATGTAACATAATCACTACCATAAAGATTCCACTGTATTTTAAAGACTATTCCCAAGAAAAATGTACATATTAATTACCAAAGTAGTTCTTATTAAAAACTATTTTAATCTATACTTCATTGAATCTATAAATATGGAGGCAATGACATGGACATCATATTGAATTCAGCTATTTAACAAAATTAGTATATAAATTAAATTTAAATTATTTTCTCAAATAAATCACATTAGAAAAACTAAGTTTGAAATCATTTCAAATTTAATGAATTTTCAGAAATCTACTGAATGAATATTAATATAAATTTAATGTCTTCTTAATGTAATCTGATATTGTTAATATGAGGAATGTTTATGATATTTGCTTTCAAATACAATTTCCATGGCAATAATATTGGTATACCACAAATTATTTTCTAATAAATTTAAAATAAGGATGTCAGTATCAATTTTGATATCGTTTTGTAGTTGGAACCTACCATAGAGCCAATGAGTTGACTATCTTTAAATTTTCACTCTCATTTCAAATTTTAAATATGCTTCTACATTATAATTTATTTTAACTTAGTTTTATTGTGAGTCATAAAAATGGGAGTACTACAGTTTTGTCTATAGGTAACAATCACAATTATAAGAATTTAAATTTTAATTTTTTATATTTCCTTTACTTTTTAATAAAATGAATAAAGTGACATTATAACTTTTGCCCCCCCAAAGTGTGAAAGCAACAACTCAAGTTTTAGATGTTTTAAAAAAGTATATCCTTATTTCTATAATTATAGAGTATTCTACAAGCTATATATCAAATTTTCAGTTTGAAACATGGGAATGCATATTTCCAATAAAAATAGATCACTATACCTATGTGCAGGTATCTTTCTGTTCCCAACAATCAGAATAACATCACAGAGTTGCTGTTGTTTCAAATAACTTTCCATTTTTCTGAATGTTTGTTCAGCATGGTGAACAGCCTGGTAGAATTCTTCAGAACTACTGGAGTCCAAATCACTCTGAGGTGTCAGTGAATGGCTGGTTGTAGACAGCCTATAAAAAGACACAAACAAAAAGAGTTTGTTTCTGAAAGGTTACCAATTTTTCATATGTAGCCTTCTTTAAATTTATCATTTGTCTTTATTAATTATCAGATGATAAAATCCAGTAGCACAGTTCTAAAAATTTTAATTTACTTCAAAGTATTTTCTCAAGAATGAATGAATTACAAATTTTACTTCTTGTGTCAAGAAAATATTTCAATATAGATTATATTTATGTTAATTTAATAAACCTGAAGAAGACACATGGACAGCTAATTATTAGCATATTCTGAAATTAGCAATGATATGCTAAATGGGTTTTAAAAAGATGTGGTATATGTATATATTGGGATATTATTTTGTTATAAAAAGATAACATTTATTCTGCAGCAACATGGATGAACTTTGAGGATGTTATTTTTGTGAATAACATCAGAAAGTCAAATAATGCATCATCTTACTCATGTGAGGAATCTAAAATAGTGCATTTCATAGAAATAGAAGGCAGAATGTTGGTCACCGGGCACTAGAGAACAGAGGAGGGAGAAAGGAAAGAGAAAAGTTTCTTCAGCAAGTATAAAATCACAGTAAGACAGGAGGAAAATGTTCTGGTCCTCTGTTGTGGAATAGGATGAGTATAATAAACAAAGACTGCATTTTGCATTTCAAAATAGTTATTTGAAAGGATTTTGAGTATTTTTCCACAAAAAATTAATAAACATGTTGATGGATATGCTAAATATCATGATTTCACTGTAAATGAGCATATATATATATATATGAAAAGTACACATTGTTACCCTATAAACTCACACGATTATATATTAACTGATATTAAAGATAACCAACAAAGATTATTCACTAAAAAGTCACAGGATAAATGAAGTTAAAATTTTACTTCTTAATTTAGAAGTAAATGAGTATTTAGAAATTCCTAAAAGACAAAAGAAAATAAAAAGAAATGTTCTCTAACTTATTTAATGAGGCAAAACCATTGTATTAATACAAAATTTGACAAGTATTTTACATAGAAGAAAAATTATAGGTCATTCTACTTTTTTAGCATATTGCCATGAATCCAAGCAAAATGTAAGCAACTGAAACTAAAATTATGACTAGAAAATGGAAATTAATCATAACTAAACTTAATTAAGAATCACCTTTTAATTCTATAGAGACCTAATACTTTTATTTTGCAAGCACATGCACCCTACTTAATTGAAATTTTTTCCTCTTTGAATTTCACAACGAGGTCCATTAGAAACATTTCTGCAAAATACTTTGAGAAATACTTGTTAGTATAATATAAACAAAGATTAATAAATCTATTATTTTTAGATAAGAAAACATACAATTGATATTATAGAAGATATTTGTGCACATAGAAATCGAAAAGAATTGCAAACAAACTAACAATTCTGGACCCATTAAAATCATGTGTATTCTATTGTATGCAGTATTTGTCTACACAATATGGTTGTTTTCCTCAGATTTTTAAATTTTTCTATAAATATTTTAAAATAATTTAAATTTTGCTTTACTGTGTGTTTATTATTCACAGATTTTTAAATTACAACTCTAGAATATGGTCATCTCTTGAGCTGTATTTTAGGAACTCAGGCTCAAGAATATGTAGCAAAACAGCATAATTATTGCACACCTTACCATATGAAACAGTCACAAAATGTACTGTAGTGTGTATTTTTAAATCAACATATATGTATTCAAGCACTCAAGGAAAACTGAGGAAGAACTGGATATTTGCAGATATATAAAGACTATCCCCAAACTAGTTCCTGATATTTCCAATATGGTATCCAGAATGTATGAACAGTTTCTAAAATTCAAGATAATAGAGAAAAATCTTCAAAATGCCTCCAGATTAGTTTAAAAGAGGTATAAGACAAGAACTCTATCATATTAGTATCTACAAAATAAATGGAATACATGGGGTAGAAAGTCTTACACCCAAATTAAGGTTCCATAATTCAGAAAAAATTATCAAGAATATAATTTCGTATGCTTCAACTACAAGCTATTCAAGTTATAGTACATGCAATATTCAAACAAGTAATAAAAGAAATACAATTTTAACACCTACTGAGAACTTAGAAATAAAATAGTATGGTACTTAAAAAAATTAATTCAAAGTCAAAGGCTAATTTCTTTCAAGCTTATATCTCTTTAACTTAGTCATATTAGCCAATTTTGAATGAAATATAGATGTGAAAGTTTTCTAAAAAATTTGTAAATAATTTAAAAGAATAAGCTTTAAATAACAGAAAGCTAGAAACTGTACACTGAGACTATTTTTTGGTGAATTCATGTTTCACTTACATTTTTTATAAAAGTTCTTATATTTCTAGCTCACCCATATTATGAGAAAATAAGTCACTTTTTATCCAATGTCATTTGATCTGTCAGATAAATTGTAGTATTTGTTCGCCTTGATTGTTTATTGCACATTTTCTCATAAATTGTTTCCTCACCTCAAACCTTGTTTGCATTTACTCTTTGAGTTTTGATTTGAGATAAGATTTAAAAATTAGTTTTCATATCAGAACTCACAATCTTTAAGCTAAGTTTTTTTTATTCAGTTTACTTTCCATCAAATACTCAACCTTACTCATTTAACCAATAAGTGTTTAAAAGTTTAATAAACAAATAGTAATATATTTAGCTTCCTCACTATTAGTAAAGTCTCTGGTATTGGATACTTAACATATCATCTTCAAAGTTTTTATAGTCTTTTTCCAAAGAAAGCCTTTAATTTAATAATTTGGGACTCTTAATTTTTGTCTTTATTATGATCAAGTAACATAAAACTTGAAGTTGCAAGAAAATAAATTTTTAAAACTGTGATGTGACTTCCTCCTATAATAATGTAAATATGCTCAAAGTCTTTCCCAGCCTAAGAGGTTAGCTTTCTGTTGGCATGAAAAATACCTGATGCAAGTAACTGAAAGGAGAAAATGGTTTTGATTGACTGACTTCCTTGCTATGAGGCTGAGGAAAGGCTGAACATCACAGCAGAAGAGAGCAGCAAACAAAAGCTGTTCACTTCTTGACAGTCAAAACACAGAGACAGAGGAAAAAACCCTGGGAGAGAAGGAACAGCAGATCAGTGCTGTCCCCAAAGTCATAATTCCATAATCTATTCTCTTCAATCAGCTGAGCTCCTGTTCCTATCAGTTCCCAACAATGCCATCAAATTGTGACCTCATCAACAGATTAATTCAAGAGATAAGTTTAAAGCCCTCAGGATCCAAGCACTTCCCTAAAATCCCATCAGCTAGTGACCAAGCTTTAGTACATGACTTTTTAGAGACATTGCTGATTCAAACACTGACACTGATAAATAAAAAAAATAGAATATAGAAATGTTTTCTTTTATCTTGAGCTATTTTAGCCATAATTATAATTTTACAAATTCTTCCACACTCATCTATCTTGAAAGTGTTGTTTTACTAATTAACTTCAATTCATAATCTCATCCAAACATCTCAACCCTTGCATTCTGATTTCCCTGAACAGGCAGTAAAGAAACTATTCTTGAATTTTCTAACCTTTAAATTTTCTTAATTGCTGAGCAACAATAAGTGTACTTACCTGTTCCCATTCTAAACAGTTCAGGACTAAGTATATACTTTACTTTTCCTGCAGCAGTCAATCCCAAAATGAAGTTTCCTTATTGTTATGTTAAGCATTATTTATGATCAGGCAGAAATGATTTAGTTACATCAGAAAGTTTCACAGCTTAAATATTTCATCATAAACAAATATCAAAAAGTTATTTCTAAAAACCAATAATTCCTCAGATGCTTCACTTAAGACACCCTAACTAGCAATTTAGTCATAATTTCTCTTCTTCTACCAAATCCATATCGAGTACTGTAAGTTGTTATGTGATCTGGTACTTTCTTTTAACTTTTACTACATTTCATATTGACATAAAATTTTATTCACTAAGTACAGTAAGTTCTAGTTTATTCAGTATGTCATGCTCTTATTTTCTTCCATTATTTATGTCACAGGTATTTTTCTTTACCAGGAGGCATCAAACACAGCACACTGATAGCATATCTAACTATAACTACTCCTTTTAAGTAAGTTTAAAAACAATGCTTTTGGAAATTTTTCATTTTTGATATTTTAGAAGGTTGGCATTAGCCTGACATATTTCGAATATGGCTTTAATGAAACCATTGTACTTAGAAAATTTCAGGAGAGGATTATCTCCTTTTTGGATGGAACAAATGAAAAATATGTCATGAAAAGATGGTGTTGGTCTGGTTCTAATATTTTATCTCTCTCTTCTTTCTTTTCTTTCTTTCTTTCTTTCTTTCTTTCTTTCTTTCTTTCTTTCTTTCTTTCTTTCTTTCTGCACAAAATGTGTTGTTGGAAAAAGCTACCATAAAAACAAGAAATGAAATTGCTTAACACAGCATAGTAATTCGTACACAGAGGTTAGACAGGAAAGGTTTGTGCTGTGAATTGCTTTTGTTGAATATTAAAAATGCAACTTCCAGAGTTCATGAATGAAAAATATCAAATAAATGCTGCAACCAGAACATATATTCAGTAGCATTTCTCTGCTAATGCATTTATGTGCACTGTGAGAAACTAAGACAGCAAATACACTAAAGGGAATAGTAAAAATAATACCTTATAAACCAATAAGATATGTTTATTTCAAACAAAGACAATGACAACAACTAAATTCCGATATTATGATTTTTTTAATGAATAGGAGTGAAACAGCAAAATAAATGTGGAGAATTCTTTATATGTTTGTTTACTTGTTTGTGGGTGGTTAGAGTCAACATTTGTTTGGGAACAAGTAAAGAACATTTTTATCATATCGAACAAAAGAATCACCCCTTCTGATAGTTCATAGTCATGCACTTAAAAGATGGATTTAATTAAGTAAAAACTTCTATTTTAGCCACTCAAATATAGTATGTATTTCGGATAATGTATAACTTGTTAGATCATTTTGTTTTCAATGCTTAAGTATTTTATATGAGGCATGTTATTTTAATTTAAAATCAGTCTTTATTACAAAAAAATACAAATAATTCCAAAGAAAACTAAAATGAAATTTCAATGAGTAAATAAATAAACTACTTTGCCCTGTTATATTAAATAATGAAAATGTTATCACTACATAACACTGTTAAAGAATAAACCAGTGTTCAAAGTAAGTGCTTAGTTATGTTAAGCTCACTCCTTTTCAAATCTTTTAATAACCCTTGAGAGAGATTTAGATCTAGGAAATATTATAATGAATAAAGTTCAAGTACCAGGTGTTGCTACTTAGAGCTACAAAAAATAAATATAGTCATTAATGTTGCTCCTGGGTACAATTTTATTTTATAAGATAATTGGAATTTTAAATAAGGCCTTTTATCAGAAGGATTGAAACACAAGTACTATGCATAAGCACACAGAGAGATAACAGAAAACTAAAGAGATTTAAGATTCATGAACCAAGAAAAAGATTTGTATACTCTAGTAGCATCAATTAATGAATTCTGTATCCCAGTTAATGTGTCTGCAAGTGGAAATACCATTAGAAACTTCTAATGTTATCCTTGGGAAAAAATATAGGATACGTTGAGGGGTGCTTTGTAGGCCTTGACATGTTGGGACAAGCCTCTTTGGCACTTAAGAAATAGAAGCATCAGAATTGTCAGGAGCTTGAGGGCAGCCTGACCTACAGAGTGAAATTGAGGTGAGTCTGAACTCCACAGTAAGAACTTGTCTCAAAAAAAAAAAGAACAAAGATAAAGGTACTTGTGATATGTCTTAAGTATATTTCTAACATAATATTCAATATGAAAGTGTAAATTTTAATGAATTAATTACACATGAAAATGGGATGTTACTTGAAAACACTGAATTTATTATAATAAATAAGCTTATAATAAAATTTTGTTGTTTCTGCTTTTAAATTTTAAAATTGAAGCATATGTATTTTAAACAAAAAGTATTTTTAAATATTTGAAATTACAAAAATTGATATAATTGAAATTCATACGAAGAAAGTTGTGGCTGAATAATCAGAAAGCTTGACAAATATACCACATTTTGATACTAAAAATTCTCATAAAGATATTGAAATGTAACATTTTAGAAGAAAGACAACATAGAAGATGATTGTGGCATTAGAAATAATCATAAAATTGTCCTATTTTGATTTGATCAGTAATTAATAAGTGAAAAATTAATTGTACAATGCTCATGAATCATATTTTGTTAGGGACCACTATGAAGAGGCCCTGAGAAGGATTTTAAACCACTAATTGGCTTTCTATGTTTATCTGTGAGTCTGTTTAAGGTCTAGCCCCATTGCCTGGTGATGAGAGCTGATTCATAATAAGTGAACCTCTATGAATCACGGGCCCTGGCTGAGACCTGTAGTGGCATATGATGCCAGAGATACCTCAAAGGGCAAGATAAGGCCACAGCTGAGGACACGTGGCTCCAATCCCAATTAAGTAGATAGAGACTAGCTGCAGGCATCTCACTCTTGCTGTCTCACTCCTAACATATCATGAAGATATGACAGTTTTCCTAAATTGGCATAATTTACTACTTGGAGAAGTCTTTGAAGTGACTCCCAATGTCCTGCTCATTTCTTGTGCTTTCCTCAGTTTTCCCTCTCTTTGTTTGAAAACATAATAAATTTTTGGTTGCCCAGAGAAGGCTTTCTCTCAGCCCCCATAGTCTTGAACTCTGCTGGAGCATTTTGTTCTTCTTGGAGCCCTAAAATTATACCACTCATCTCATTTATTTAAGCCTTCACCATATACTCACTTGAGAGACTGGGGATCTTGGCCAGGTACCTGTTAATATTTTATGGTATTGCTTCCAACGAAATTTCAGAATACTTAATATCTTAAATTTAAATTAAGGCCATGCACAGACTGTGGTGTGTGGAGAGAACCAGAATCCACAAGGAGGTGATCCCCACCTGGAAACCAGGGCCATGCATGGGCTGCTGCTCGAGTGGGGACAGCCACACCCAAGCTTCTCTCCATGAGTCAGCACCAATCAAGGACTGCAGAGGAAGAGAACCAGGCCTAAAAGGAGGTGATCCCTACCTGGAAACAATATAATTTTCATTTTTTTCTTGGGTTGGGGTTTATTCTCTTTTGTTTTGTTTGATTATGTTAAATCTAATGGCATAAGCAGCTATTTAAAAGATAGCCAGACATATTATGGCAGCCATTTTGGATTTACTATTAGCTTATTTTGAAGCCTTTTATTGTATTCATTGTTTTGTTTGTATTTTTTCTACTCTATTCTGTTCTGTTCAATTTTTACTGTATCCAAAGTTATCTGTAGCTATTTTGAAAACAACAAAAGTGATTATGGTAACTATTGCTGATTTTGTAGGGTTTTGAAGTCCTGTATCACTTATACTAGTTTATTTTGATTAGTTTTATTCTTTGCTTGGTTTTATCATCTTTAAAATAAACAAATTAAAATTAAATTTAAAGTAAATTTAAATCTGAGATTGTCAGCAACATTAACTTTGCTTAAACATATAAAAGCCATCCGTTTAGATATCTACACTAATTATCTTCAGTCATTTTGCTGTTGTCATTAGTTGTTGTCAAAAAGTTCCAATTATGAAAATGTGAATCTAACTTTTGTTAAGATAATTTGGATGTTATCTACACAAAAAAATTCACATATATACAGATTTTCCCCACCAGATTTCTGCTTTTATAATTCTATATTTTCAGAAGTTACTTAATTTTTCAGACAGAAAATCAAAAGAAAGAGGAAAAAAATCAATGTATTTTAGAATTTCAAGTGCATAATTTTAAAAATATTTTTATGGTACAAATAGATGTTTGTGTAGTATATATTTATACTAAAGATATCCTTGATCAGTTTTATGATAAACATATAATGATTGAACTCCTTATCCCTTTCCCCATCTCTAAAATTTCTGTATTTTTCCTACAGTTTCTTCTTTACCTATCTATCTATTGACCTATCTATCTGTTTATTCATTAGATCTCTCAAGTAAAAGAAATCATCTTGTATTTCACTTTCTGTGTCTAATTTATTGCACTTTACATTATGGTCTCATGGTCAACCTATTGTCTTACAAACGATTTGATTCTTCTTAAAAGCTGAATAATATTCTGTTGTCTATATGCTAGATTTCTTTACAATTTACCTGGTGATGAATATAGGACCTCTTTCCAGAATTTAGCTGTTGTTAATTAAGCAACTATAAACATGGTGATACATACATTACTACTCTATGCTATCTTTATCTCTTTTAGTAATATACCAAGTTGAAGTGTCCCTGGGTTAAATGGAGTTTGCATTTTTAGTTTTTTAAAGAGTTATTTAGTTCAGAGTTTGTGGAGGTTTCAGTCCATACTCAGCTGGCTGCAAGACAGGGTGACATGACAGAGGAACAACAGCTCATAGTGGCCACAAGATAGCAAAGTCAACAGGAGAAAAAAGGTAGGAGCACAAACAGGAAACTGTTTCTGTCCCTTATGTTGTACACAGGCCACCCTCCATCAGGCAAGAGTAGCACTTACATCCATAATCCCTGCATCAGACTATGAATTGATCACAAATTCTAGAAGCCTGCCCACATTACTGTATGAGGCTTAGCGAGGGACATCCAGGCACAATCTATAATGACACAAATGTAAAAATCCTCAATAAGATAGCTGGAGGCAGAATTCGATGAATCATTAAAAGGTTCATACACCATGGCCAATTGGTGCTCACCTCAGAGATTCAAGGATAAGGATTAGCACACATACATCAATAAAAGTAATACGCCACATATATTGAATCAAAGATGAAAACTACATAATTATCACAGTACAAGCAGAAAAAAACTCTGACAAAAATCCAGTATATTGCCTGATTGAAACACTGCTGATTATGTTTAAAAGTATCTTACCTCAAAATGATAAATAACCATAAATGACAAATACAATCCAATATCTAACTGAATAAAGGAAAATTGAAATATAACATGTGAAGCCATTGACAGAGCAATCAGACAACAGAGTAAAATAAAAGGAGTACTAATAGGAAAAAAAGAAGCTAAATTATTTCTACTTGAAGTTGATAGCATGCTTTACATACAAACTTCCCTAAAAATCTCTAGCAGAGGACTCTTAGAATTCCTAACTTCAGCAATGAGGCAACACACAGAAATCAATAGCATTTCTGTACATCAGTAATGAATATACCAAGAAAGAAATTATAAAAATAATTTCATTTATAATGCCCTAATTTTTGACATTACTTGTGAAAATTGAGATGTAATATTGATAATTACTGATGTGAAATTTGTAACAACTATTTTATCATAGCAGAAATTTGCCTTTGTATTAGATGTCTTAAGGGTGAGTATCACTGCATGCAAATAATGAACCATACTTACAGAACATGAAGAGAAAATGCGCATGGATATATATTATATATATAAAACTGTACAATAAACTATGTAAAATTATTATGCAGTATAAGATATTGCATATAAAAACACTTTTATTCAAGATATGTTAATTCTTACTACAAAAAAATTGATTTTGCTTATCATGTTTATGATTCATAAAATATCTCTAGTCAAAACAAAACTGCTTATCAAATCCATGGTGTCACTTCTGTTCTTTAAATTAGTTAAAAGTAAAAGAGCAGCTAACTTTCTTTGGAAAACAGAAACTCTTAGAGAAGCTCTTCTATTGCTTTATGACTTTTATCTGGTACAATAATAAAAGGAAAATATTATATCAATTTGAAGAGTTGAAATAGGTAGTCTTCTATCTACATTGCTAACATTTAAGACACACTTACCTCTAAAAGGTCTATAAATGATTTTAAATAACATATATAGATAAAAATGGAAATATATTAAAATACATGATAAATAGCCATATATAGGTGACTTTAGCCTAAAATTTTCAAAATCATAAAATTAAAATGAGTTAATAAAAGATACATTAAACATGGGGAAGACTTCTAATTATGAACTGAAGTGCAATAAATGTTTTATTTGCAATTTCAACTACACATTAATTTCATTTAAAATTCTTGCTGAAACTACTGTTGCTAGGAATAAAAGAAATACAGTAAGAATAGAAAGGTCTCATCCTCCACAACACACAGAATTTAAATGCAGATCGTGAACAAGAAGACAAAGGCAGCACAGCAGACAACGAATCAGCCGAGCTGAGGTACCTCTTTCCAGTCTTCTAACCGTCATAAATCACCTCAGCCTGTTAAACCAATTAAGATTCAACCTCTGTATCTAAAATCTCACTGAAATTCATGTGCTAAGTAGTCTTTTTGTCAATATATTTTGTCTCCACATCTGGGTAGAGGCAAGAGAGAAACACTATAAGAGAAGTTAATACTATACATAAGCATTTTATATATAAATTGTTTGATTTTTTCTGTAGATAATATACATCAAATGTTGGTGATATTACAGCTGTGGATCTAGAAGTGTTGTCCCAGAATCAGTGGCATCAGTTAATCTGTGAACTTGTTAGAAACACACAGTATTGGGTACCACCTGAGATTTATTGAGTCAAGCTCTAGTGATTTTGATGAGTAATAAAGTTTGATAATCAATAACACATAATTTTGATCTATATTCTGTCCAAAAGCTTTGGGATTTGATGATTTGATCAAGTACATAATTTTTCAAAATTAGTGGGTTTTTTTTTTTTTTGGTCTTTTTGAGACAGAGTCTCCTACGCAGTTCAGGTCAGTTTTGAGTTTGCTTTGTAACACAGGCTGGTTTTGGACTTCCAATGATCCTCCTGCCTCAGCCTCCCTAGTGCTGAGATTACAGTCATGCACCACTTTAGTTATTAATTTGTATGTGACTTTACAACTATAAGACTCTGTGTCATTTTTTTCAAGCTAATAATTTACCTAAGCTTTCATTTAGCACCCATTAAATGAATCCTTTCTATCAAAACTGTATTTCTGGGCCAAACAAGTAAAAGTAAAAATATGAAATATATTTTCAATAAAAAATAGATATTTGAGGGAGACAAATAGGAAATAAAAGACATGAAAAATTAAGAATATATATGTTTGGATTCTGAGTTAAGTGAAGTGGAACAACCTAAATCTGTATATAGATTTTGAGAATGGAAGGAAGACTACATGCAAGAGAGTATGCATTAGCTTAGTTTCAGGGAATAGACAGATACTTTGCATTATTAAAACCCTTACTTTAAGATAAAAATAGGGACACTGATTGGAATTCAAGACATGATCACCAGAAAAGCTCTTATCTCACTTGATTATTCCAAAAGATAGTAGTCAAGGCTAAAGAAGTATTTTAAGTAGAAGAGTGGATTAAGGCTAACATAAATTTCCTTATTTGTATGCTAAAGTTCTTTCATTTCATGCAGGCATTCATTGCAAGAAAATGCTCAGTGTAAATGGAAAATTAATTCTTCACTTCAGCAAATTATAATCAATAGATACATAGGTAATATAAATGAGCCATTTCTTTTCTTTCTTGTAGACATCTTGAATATTTTGTGAAGGGAAAATGAAACATACACGTTTTTCTGAGAATGCCAATAATTTGACTAAATTTTGTTTTCTAACCATTAGTAAACCATCCAGGCAAAATTACATTATTGGGAATTACAATTGCATCTGTTCCTTTGCTTATGCATGTCCAGTTTTATAAGGAATCCTTTTATTACCAATTACTTAAAATAGATTTCCAAAAAGAAAACTTTAAGGTGGTTAAGGGACCTTTGCTGACATACATGTATTTCTACTGTTCTAGCATTCTAGGCTCTAAATTTTGTGAAAAGTTTGTTTTTGTTTTTGAGACAAAGTATCACTTGTAGTCTAGGTTCTTTCTGAACTCACTGTGTAGTCTAGAGTGGCCTCAAATTCAAAGAAATCCTCCTGCCTCAGCCTCCCAAGTACTGGGATTATAGGCCTATGGTATGACACCCAGTTTAAAAATCTCTAATTTATTGATAATTTTAGATATACCTAATGATCACATCCATCATAGGAAGTATGTACTGATACATGATGCAATTATTTTTCCCATTCTCTCCCTTAAATTCCTTTCCCTATCTTTTTCTCTCTTTCTTTCTCTTTCTTTCTTTCTTTCTTTCTTTCTTTCTTTCTTTCTTTCTTTCTGAAACAGGGTCTCACTATGCCTTGAGATCACTTTGTAGCCCAGTCTGGTCTCCAACTCACAAAAATCCTCCTGCCTCAGCCTCCCAAGTGTTGGGATTATAGGCATGAGCCACCACAACAGGCCTTCCCTATTCATTTATAAAACCTTTGTTTCCATTTTTCCTTCTTTTATCATTTTTTACCTTTCCCTTCATTTTTCCCTCTTCCTTTCTAGATCCCTTTCTCATTTGACCATTTTCTTTCTATTTCACAATTTCTAGTATACATTTTTATCTTTATTTGCACTTTGTTTCTTGCATTGGAGAAACAGTACAACATTTACAAATGTGTATTCAATTTATTTCACTTAAGATTATGTTTGTAACGTGCACCCATTTACCTAGAAATGTCTATAGTTTATCCTTCTTTATGATTTAATAGTACTCCATTGTATAAAAAAACCTCATGACTTTTCCACTCATTGATTGATGGGCATTTGGACCATTTCGAAAATTTAACTATTATAAACATGAATGTCCATATATCACTGTGGTATGATGTTTTTCATTCTTTTAAGAAGATACCAAGAAGGGAACTAGCTGGGTCGAATGGAACCTCTAGTTTTGGTTTTTTGAGGAATCTCTGCACTGATTTTCACAGTGGTGGCACCAGTCTATGCTCCCACCAACAGTGGAGAAGGGCTCCCTTTTCCCCACGGCTCCCCCACATTGTTATTGACTGATTTCTTGATAATTGCCATTCTTTATAGAATGAGACAAAAATCTCAGCATTGTTTTAATTTGCATCTCTAAAATGACTGGTAATGTTGGATGGCAAATAAATATAAGCTATCCTTTATTTACTGCCTGGTTTACCTTTCTGTGTTCAAAGAGTGAACTCTACCACCCACTGCATCAGTCCCACCATTCCTTGCTGGCTGACTCCATTTTGCACATGGTCAATGAAAGACAGAATCTGTTCCCAAAAACGATGAGAAGACTGCAACTCACTATTTTTCCAATTGTCCTTCTCAACGTGGTACTGCACGTGTACATATTCTTTGAAGAGTCAGTCCATTCCACACAGACCTAGTTGTCCTCTGTCTCTAATGCATAGGCATTTTATTCTTTCCTTTTGACTCTCCAGGCTCACAAGAAATAGTGGTTCTTTTTTTTTTTTTTTTTTTTTTTTTGTCTTTTTGAGACAGGGTCTCACAATGTAATGCAGGCTGGACTGGAGCTCACTTTATAGCCCAGGCTGGTCTCGAACTCACAATTATCCTGCCTCAGCTTCCCAAGAAATAGTGGTTCTTTTTCTCAAATTTTTATTATATGCTTGCAATATATAATGAATATGTTTATTGTGGGAAATTGGTACACCTGCATATTTTTACTTATTTATTTTTTTTAAAAAATAAATAAGGTTTATTTATTTATTTTTTAAAGAAAGAAAGAAAAAAATACAAAAGAAGGACAGAATAATACAGAATTCAACAAAAAAAATTTAACACTAAGGAATCGCTTGATACATTACATATTGCCATCTTGGATAGTTTTTCAAGTTACAAAATCAAAGCATAAAAAGTTCCCCTAGTCCTCCTATTGCTCTTCACTGTTTCATTTCCTGGTTCCCTTATGATTAGCAAAAACTTTTTTTCCATTTTTTTCTTTCATTTCCTTTTATCACTTTTCCTTTCCCTTATCTTCTCCTTGTTCCCCCTTCTATTTAAAAAAGAGCTTCATAATTCCTATTATCCATATTTTATTTTGCTCTTTATTTATATTTTGGGTTTCTCAGATACAAGAAACTATATAATATTTAAACTTGTACTTCTGGTTTATTTCACTTAATATTTTGGGCCTCAACCTTTATAGGTAAATGGAGGCAACTTGAGAATATCCTTATTAGTGAAATAAACAAGACTCACATTAGTAAATATCACATTGTCTCTCTACTGCAAAAAATGATAAGAACTGACAGAATGGTATCCAAAAAGTATAATAGATATAAAAGTATAATAGATATAATAGATATTGTAAAAGTAAGGAAAGGAAAGTGCTCTAAAGGACATAATAGTGTGTAAGGTAGATGACCATATTACTGAGCTTTTGTTAGATCATTGAACAGAAGTTTGTACTGTCAATGTTTGAGTGTCTAGCCACTTTTTATGCTTTGATTTTATAGCTTAAACAACTATTGTTAAGAGGACAATATGTAATGCATCAACTAGTGATTTTATGATGTTAATTTTTTTGAATTTTGTATTCTACTCCTCATTTTTTTCTATTTTGTCTTTTAAATTTTTCTCTTAAAATAAAAAAAGATTAGAAATATTTATGGCCTCAAACTCCATCTTCAGATCTTATTCTGAAATTATTAATGTTTAAGTACACAATACTTTCATCAAATACTATGTATACAGTAATTTAAATCAAAACAACAAGCATACAACTATCCAGTGCAAGATAGTTGGTATTGGAGGTGGTTCTAAGGCATGAAAAACAAAATGGAAATTGTTAATCTCATATATGTGAGAAACAGATAAGTTTCAGTTGGGAAATTAAAAACCAAAAACTAGTCCTTAGGCATCACTTTAATTCAAAGTAAGTAGTTAAGATATAGGATAAAGAGCTAGTGGAAGACATGTACTTGGGTGTATAAAATGAACTGCCTTTGCAAAAATATAAGTGTAAACTGTAAAAAGTTTTAGGCCTGAGAAATTATAGAAGATTATTTTTAAATTTAGGACTTACATTTCCCATCATAATACACAGATTAAAAAAATTGTAAGATTTCATGATCTAAAAGATTGTCTGTTGCTAATAACATCAACACTAACACAGAGTTCAGCCCCCAAATCTAACCTGTTATAAATCATAACTTATGTTTAACACACAAAGTCATCAATTATTTGTGACATTAGGATGCCTTGCTGCATAAAAGTGATTCTATATGACAGTAAGCCAATTGAGTAGCCATAAGAAAAGTTAGGAAACTTCAACCCTTTCTTAAACCACCCCCATCTCTTTGCAGAAGTATCCACATCTCCTCTACTACAGAAATTACCTACTGCAACAAGTCTTGTCAAAATCACCACTGGGATTTTATGAAGAACAAATACATCACAATATGATGACAATTTTCCCATAAGACCTGCAACACTATCTCTCATTTCTCACAGATTTACTACTTTCATCATTGTCCAAAGGAGACGATCACAGTGTCTGCATTGGGAATTTCTACCACACATCAAAGAAAATACAAAATATTGTGCTAATTTTTATACACGAGTACCTAAATATATATATATATATATATATATATATATATATGTGTAAGATTAGCAAGGCATTAGATAAAACTGAACTGGGTGAAACAAACTGATATTTTTCCATTCAACCACAATTGAAATGTGTCACTACTGCTTTAAATGCACAAATACAAGTGTTAATTAACGCATAGTAGCAGGTGTAATTTAACATTTCCTAGACACACCTAAAAAGAGTGAAATAAATGTACTAATGTGAATGAGACATAATGAATCCATCAAGGTTATGTTGTTTGAACTAACTACTGCATGATTCAGAGAGTGCCTTTCACCACTGAGAAACTGACTGGCAGGAGACCAATAGCTTACTTCCAAATCTCTGGCAGATAAGCTTAGCTCAAAAGCTACCGTATTTTTGTAAATAAAATTACAATGTTTCTTCATAATTACATATTGTATTCATTCATTGAATTGTCACAAGGTACCCTATAAATATGAACAATTAATAAAAATAGTGCTCTGTCAAAATTTAGTATCTTACTCTTTACAAAAAATGTTTTATCTCTCTTATGACCACAGGAATAGAACAGCAAATAGTGAATCATGTGCACATAGAAGAGTCTATATACATACATATGTATATAGACTCACTATGTAGTCTTTTATATATAATACTCATTTGTGTTAAAAATTCTTTCTTAAAAAAACCTAGTCATATAATCAATATATGTATATAGTTTTATATTCAATATATTTATTCAATATATAATAAATGCATATACATATTGAGCATGCTATACCATCACAAGAGAGATAGTCCACTAAGACATCACTTGATCTTTTGCTTGTAAATATATAAAATCTGAGTTTACATGCTTCATTATGTTCTCTGTCCAAGTTATTTTAGTTTAGATAGTCAAAAGAAACTCATTGATTATAAGACTAGGTGTTTTCAATAAAGAATGTCACCAAATTTTCTCAAATTTATTTATCCACATTTTCCTCAGATATTCAACATTAGAAAACAGAAAAGACAAAAAATTCCAAGAAGAATTAATCAATATCTTTGAGCGGAATCAGCATCTTACTACCTAAAATGCTATCTTATCCAACACAAAGAGAAAAAATATGTGAAAGGAATGTAAGTAGTGATATATTGCCAAGTGTATGTTCTGGTGTGTTTATTGGGTCAAAGAGTTCATTCTGTAAGTATTTTTTCAATTCAAGCATGCTCATTTGAAAAGTGTGACTAAAAATAATCACACCCCCATATTGATTTTCTGATCTAGAGACAAAACGTGTTAACAGAGTTTCCACCACATATCTACCACAGCAGGAAAAAAAAAAAAAAACTATCCTGTATTCATACAAAATGTGGCAATACCAGAGTCACAATGAAAACTTAAAATGTGAATATGCAGAGATTCGGTTTTATCACGTGTAGATTCCTGTATTTCGCAGGAAAAAATAAAAAATGGACCTCAAATAATAATCAAATTATCACCATTTAGATGGAAAATGAAGACAATTGAAGCTGTTACTCCAAGTAAGATATTTTTACAGAGGAAAATCAATATTTTGTATGAAACTCTGTGCAATATGTTTAATCACCATTATTAGGGAAATCATAAGGTATACTTGGATTTACCCAACATTGAGAGCAGATTCACTCTGAGGTCTTCCCACAGAGTAATGAGAACTCTCCTTTCTTCATGGTTGAAAAGAAACTCAATTAAACTTGATAATTCATGCAACAACATCCTTTTTCCATGAAATTTGAGACATTATTACCATTGGATCTTTCTGAGCAGGAAATAGCATTTATGCTGATGTCTTACTTGCCAGAGAGTGTTAGGACAGGAAAATTCTGAAAAACCTGAAGGGACTACCACAGTGGTGAAAATTCTAGATGTATAAAAGTTAAGCATGTAAAAAAGTTTAAGCATGTTAAATAATTGTCTTTTTGAAAGCTTTAATGTATTATAAGTGTTCCTTTTTTAAATAATCGTTAATTTGGTTAGAGCATTTAACATGAGATCTATAATCTTAAAAATATTCTTAACTAAAGGCACAATATTTTATAGCAGATGTCTAGAACTTATTCATATAACATAATGGAAGTTATATCCATTGAACAGCAAGCACAAATTTTATCTCCCTTCACATTTGACTTTTGACAATTGTTATTCTACTTTTTGTTTCAATGAGTTTGACTATTTTAGATTCCTCAACTAAATGTAATCATGGAATATTTGTCTATCTGTGCCAGTTTTATTTCATTTAATATCTTCAGAGCTCATCCATAATGCTTCATATGGCAGGATTTCTTGTTTAAGGCATAGTAATATTTCTCCCTCTGTGTGTGTGTGTGTGTGTGACATGTTCTTTATTCTTCAATTAATGAGCATTTAGCATATTTTAGTGTCTCGCTGCTATGAATAGTGGTCAAGGGATATAAAAAAGCATATATTGTTTCATTATACTGATTTTTAATTTTAAAAACGTTTTCTGTATATATGGAATGGCCTTGGGTGACACACCTTTGTAACATTTATCACTAAGAAGTTAGTTGTCTTGATAGATTATCTTTGGAGGATATCAGAAGTAAAGTTTAGGTATTCTATATACACCAATATACCAGAAAATTCACAAGTGCCCTAGTTTTGCACAGGGTCTACAGTAAGACAAGCATGTCCACATCCGAGTCATTGGACCAAACATGACTGGGACTTTATGACACAGAAGGCCAAGAGTAGGAAAAATGTGTGTGATCAACAGGAGTGACACATTGAGTATTTGTCCAGTCCAGTTTCCAAAGCAGATTCCAGAAAATCTTAGAGATTACTTAGAGTCATAGTTCCTCTTGCAATAAACATTCGCTACTTGCAAATCACCTTTCAGAATATTGAAAGTTGTCCAGAAGACAACTATAGACCTATAGCCCATTACCATTCACAAAGTCACTGATAGAAGATTGCTCAAGTAGATTGAGAAGTAAATTCCAAAATCTCGTGGTTCATTTATCTTGATACCTAATTCTGCTTTTCCATAAAAGGACCAAGAATTAAGACTTGTATTAGTTATTTGTTAATAGCAGCTAATTGCCATAAACTTATTAGTTTCAAATAATTAAACTTCTATTCAGTCAGGAATCCAAATAATCCTCGGTTACCCTACCAAGACCTCAGAAGTATGCACTAAAGATGTTGGCTGGCTAGGCCCTGTTCTGCAGGCTCAGCTGGGAAGAATCTGTATCTAAACTCACCCATTTTGTCAGAAAACTCATTTATTTGTATCTACATAAGGACCATGACCTACTGACTTATCTGGAAGATTCCTCATTTTCTAAAGGCTATCTTAGGTCTTAGTAGACCAATGCAACTCTTAACGATGTTCTTATTTCTATTTTTTAGTTGATCTTTAAAGTTTTTTTGGGGGGGGTACTGGGGATTTGAATTCATGACCTCATGCTACCCAGGCAGGCATTTATACCGCTGAGCTAAATCCGCAGTCCCTCTTATTCCTTTATGACACAGATGTTCTCAGTGTTGATGCTTACTTCGCTAAATCAGCACAGAGGGTATCTAAGGTGAGTCTAGATGTAAGATGTTATACAAATTAATATAATCACAGGAATGACATTTCATCATCTTTCTCATATTCTGGTTGTTAGAATCCTGTCAGATGTCCTTCTGTTACTTTTGCAAGGAGATACACCCGAACGTGAACACCAGAAGGCAGACATCATTGGGGTCACTTTAGTCTATGTCAGTAACCACCCTTGTAAGAGTTCCCTACAACTAGTTATCAGGAACGATAAAACCAAATCACAGATTTGCTCTGTATGACACTAGCATAACACAGACTGTACTGAAATTATAAAATTTTTGATCTCAAAGCTTTCGTAGTCATAGATTGAACTATAAATTTGCCCTTGTGACTTTTATGATTCCTATAAAATGAACATGGTTATTTATGATTCCTATAAAATGAACATGGTTAATTCTTTAATTTATTAATATTTTATTTTTCACACACAAGTCTTTCATTTCCTTCAAAAACTTAATGATATAATAATGTAATTGCTTTTGTTTTCCCTTTAGATAATTGCTTATAAAATTATAAAAATGGCATTGTCTTTAAATCAGTTGTTATTTTATCCTGTTGTTTTATACTTAATTTGTTTATGAATACTGAAAGCATTGGGTGACGTATTTGGGGTACACTAATTATAAAATTATGTCATTAGTAAACAAATATGATTTCACTTTTTCCTTTCAAATTTGGGATAGCTTTTACTTCTTAACAATTTTTTGGCTAGCATTTACAATAATATTTTAAATAGATATAGTGTAAATGAGCAACTTCATCTTATTTTTGCTGTTAGAAGGAAAAATTTCTGGTTTTCCATTTTGAATATGCTGTTAGTGTGGGCTTGTGATATATGACCATTAGTATGTGAAGGTACATTGTTTGTATAGTTCACTGACAGTTTTAGTCACTAAAATATGTCAAATTTTGTCAAATGTTCATTCTCTGTTTATTAAACTATGCATGATTTTAACTCTTCATCTGTTCTCTCAGTATAGTATATCATTGAATCATCCTTGCATCCCTGGGATAACTTAAATTGATGAATGACCTCTTTAATTTGTTTTATTTTCTAATCCTTTGTTAAGGATTTTTGAATCTTTATTCAGTGATATTGAACAGTAATCATATTTTTTTCATATTTTCTTTGTCTATCATTAATTTTTGAGTAATCTTTCCTTATGAAATTAATTGGAACTTTTTCTTTTTTTCTTTTCTTTCTCTCTCTTTTTTTTTTTTTTGGTACTAGGGATTGAACTCACACACGACCTCACACTTGCTACTTATTTCACTGAGCTAGATCCCCAGTATTATTCTATTTATTTTTTTTCAAAGTCTTTGAGAATGGTGGGTATTAATTCTGATTAATGTTTGGTGTAACTTATCAATAAAGGCACAATAATAAAGGCACAAATAAAAATTGTCCTTTTGAACAGTTTTTGCTCATCAGGTATTTTATAAGATACTCTGTTTGAATTGTTTTGATATTTTGTTCACAAATATTGGATTGATAAAGAGCCCAGAGTGAAAATTGCATAATATGGAGCATTGATTTTAACACCTGGCATTACTGTGGCTATAAACCTGGATCATATGATGAAAGTAGTGCAGTGCTGGGTTTTTTCACCATAGTTACTCTTTATTCACTTCTGATATTAATTTTAATTTTGAAAAGAGCTTATATTCCAAGCTTAGGTAGGTTCTGATATGTAACCAATTTGTTAATCAGCTTACTTTCGCTGTGACAGATACCTAAAAGGAGCAAATTATGGGAGGATCTATTTTGGTTCATGGTTTTAGAGGACTGGTCTGCAGTCACTGACTCTATTCTGAGGCTGTGGTGGGACAAAGTGTCAAGGCAGAGGGGCTGTAGCAGAGAAAGCTTCTAAACTCCTGGCACCAGGAGCCAGATGGAGTGAGACAGCATTTGCTACCTGGTTCCCCCTTCTGCTTTTGTTTCATTCAGGGCCACAGCCTAATAAATGGCACTGCCCAGGTTTAATAAGGGTCTCTCCCAGAGTTTTGTTTTATATATCAATTATCTCTGAAAAATTCCTTCATAGGCACTCTTGGAATTGTGCTAATTTCCTAGGCATTTCTCAAACCAGTTAAGTTGACAGCAGAGATTAACCATCAAAGTTGCAATTTTGATACACATGAGTTACATCTCTCTTGTGGAGGACTAACAGGAAAGTGCAGCATTTATTATAATAAATAATAAATTTATTATTCTTTAGTTGACTGCCCATAGTAGATGTGATCTGTTTATCATTTTTTATGCAATGACAGGATAATATTTTATATAATAAAATGGTGAAAATTCACTATTCTTTTATTCTCTGACTACCATTTTGAATAGGTCAAGCTAACTACGCCTTTGCAAAATCATGTAGAGTATAATGTGGTACCATAGTTTTATTCTCTATTAATTAAATATATCCACACATTATTATAAAAGTAGGACAGGTTTTAGTCAAAATGCTGCCTTATATTTTAAAAAAAGGGAGAAAGATGACTCCATAATTCAACTTTTAGACAAATTCCCTTATGCTCATTTTAGTCTTCCAGTCATTTTATTGTTCAGAACGTCTCAGGCAGTTGTTTTATTTTTATTTGTGATGCTGCTCTTTGTCACTTCTCTGGAGAAAAGCTATTCTTTTACTCCCTGACTTCCACTCAAAAGACCTAGCCTGAATTATTTTCCTAAACGCTGTACTCCTCTTTTAAAAACAACAGAAACATCTTAGATTTCTCACTATAAATAATTCATATGTTCTGGTTAAAGGCAAGATGAAAGTTATTTGTTCAAAACTATAAGTAAAGTAAAATATGTAAGATATTCCTCAACTTCAGAATGCTGGTAACGTTTTCTCTGATTCTGTTTAAGAATCATGAAACCTAGAGACAGAAAAGGGGGAAAATGCCTTAAAAAACAACTGGTGCCTTTCCCTTTCTGCTACAGTAGAAAAACAGATATTTATTTTCTTCTCTTCCTAGTTCTTCCCAGAAGCAGAGGAAAGTGGGAGAGAGAATATGCTTACTCATAACTGAAAATAAAGATTCAGTAAGATACATGAAGAAATTTGGGCTTGCTACATTTTGAAGGAATAAGTGAGAAAAGAGATAGAGACCAAGAAAAACAAGATTCTTGAAAGATACAAGAGAAAAGAGATAGAGACCAGGAAATACAAAATTCTTGAAACAACAGAGCATTTTTGAAAGGCAGTTATGAGAAAAGGGAAGAACAACAAAAAGAAAAAGACATACAGTTCGGGCCCTGCTGATGGCTATCAAATATTCATGATTGCCAGTCTTATATTTTAGCAATGATGTCCAATCTGCTAAAATGTAAAGTAAAAAAAAGAAAGATCAATGAAGAAAGGATAATCAAACTTCTTCATAAAGAAAATATGTTTTGGATTCAGTACTACAGACGTTACATAAAATTAATCTCTTTTCATGATCATATGTGTATGTTCGGATGGGTGGTCAGAGAAACAGGTGATACAGGGAGGGATGTCTGTATCCCTTCTCCATGACCAGTGTTAGGCATCAGCATTTACTTAGGGTGAGCAATGTTGTGCATAAAGCATCCTCTTAACAATATAAAGAGATCAGGTTAAATCACTATTCTAGGGGGAAATTATATGTGGTTATGATTAAAAGATAGTCATCTTTTGCATTTAGTGTTCTTTGAATCATATAAAGGTGGTCATAGTTAGTGTCTTCTGATTACCTGCAAAACGAACATGTGGCCCATCCGCAGGATGGGCCAAGTCAATGAGATATGTGAAGTACACTGGGCTAAATATCTGGTGCATGAAGATAAGCACCAGTTTTCTTCTCATTATCCTAATTTACGTCTCAACACAAAATGAAGATAATTAGCATTCCAAGGGAAGTTACACTTCATTCACTTAAAAAAAGAGACCAATTTCCTTCCTTAAATTACAAATCCATTAGTTCATTCATTTATTATTTAGTTAAATTATATTGAAATATATTTATAGGAGAAAATAATTCATAGTAGTTTAGTGAGGGCAAATTGACAGAAATAAATAAAAATAGTACATAATATTTTGGAAAATATGGGCTAATGAACAAAGGGAGGAACCATAACAGATGTGACAGAGAATTGTAGTATCATATAGTTTTCTGTAAAATATTCTTTCAAAGACTAAATGTGCTTATCTTGATGAAAATGAGCTTATGTTTGATGCTAGCCTAAAATATTCTTCATAATTTAAAACTTCCCTGATAATATATTTCCCATTATTACTACTCAGAAAGTAAGTAAATGATTATGAAAAAATTCAGTGGATAAGCTAATACGAAGTCAAAGTGAATCTTTTCCCTATATTTTCATATATAACTCTTAATTTGAAGAAAATTTATGGGAATCTAAGTGAAAAGCTGTTTACATACATAAATATGAATTTTATGTACATTTTTAGAAATAGTTCTAATACAGTTTTCATCTATGGCCACAACTATTTATTTTCAGTTTTGTTATAGGCATATATATTCATGGATTATGTATGATCATTATTAATATGTCCATTTTCCATCATAATTTAAATGTAATTTTAAATTGAAAAAATAATTTATTTAGTAGTATCCCTCATAGTTAAACAAACCAAAAAATCAATTACATATATTTGCAATAATTTCCTAAATGACTTCTACTAACTTCGATGAATCTCCATATATGTTGGTCTTCATTGAAATTTTTATACTGAAGTACTAAATAAAAGTAAAAGGGTTGTGAACAATTTGTAGTTTTAATACAACTTTAAAGTATTTATAAAACATTCTGTCACCAGGTATTAGGAAAAAAATATTTCTCCTTTTAAAGTTGTGATAAACAAAATAATAGTTGATTGTAATAACATGGAATTTGAGAGTCAGGTTTGATTTAACATAATTTGTTGCAGAAATAAATGAGATGATATTTGAAATTTTATTTTCTTATAATTTATAAATAAGGTAATTATGTTCAGTAATGGATATTTGTATGCAGTTTAATGAAAATGCTGAAGTTAGGACCTATAATGCCTTGGGAGCACAGGATAATATTCTGTAAGTGTCTAGCATGGGACTGAAGCTCAAAAAGTGGGCATGGTAAACACACACAGGAAAATAGGCTGTTCCAAGAAGAGAACCACAAGCAAAGATGCGGAAGTATTCAGACCATGAACTTCTGAAGGAGGAATTGCAACTGATTTGATCTGTAGGAAATAGTGCAGGAAGATTTAAATTTTAAGAACAGGTTCAGATCAGGAAGTCTTCATTTGCTTCCGTACTACTCTGTGGATAAACTGGAATATAATTCAAGAACATGTCAATATTTTCTTTTGCTTACTTGTAGTAGACCTGCTTTTTTAGCATCTCAGAATTAAAGCTTGTCTTTTATATCTACTGCACTTACCAATTATTCAAATAAACCAATATCTAATAAATGTTTGATATTTTCTGAATGAGTGCTTTTATTATAAACATTATAATTATATAATTTTAAAACCTACCTGTCCATTCATTTCTTGGATATATATGTGTATATATATATATATATATATATATATATATATCTCCACTCATTTCTTGGACACTCATTTATTATATATATATACACAGTTTTAGTATATGGTGATAACACTCCTCATGGGAAATTTACAACTTTACACCATCTCCTTTTAATCTCATTTCCCACTCCTTCTCCCATTCCCTCTGTCTGTCAGTTCCCTTCTCTATAACAAGGATTCATTTCACTATTTCTTATGATATATCTTTTATTTTCCACTTTATTTACATATTAGGGCTCACATATAAGAGAAACCATGTGATATTTAACATTAAATGTTTATTTGTATAATAAAACCAGCAGTCTAATGCATTTCAATGATAAAAATTTCATTGAAAAATTTTGTATGCCTGTTTAGGTTGTATTCATTTCTACTGATTCTTAATATTGTTATTCTAACATAATTTAATACAATTATAATAGTTCATTGGAACAAATATATTATTTATTAACATATCTATCTTTGTTAATACAATTTCCAAACAGTAAAATTTTTTTAAAAATCATGTAACTAAAATAAACTAAAATACACGTTGCAAAACTATGTCAAATTTTGTTCCTCTAGAATAAATGTACAGGTATATATTTGATCCTTTACATTATAATCACAGCTCATAAGTGTATTATTTTTTTCTGATAAATGAAAACTTGCTACTTGACAGAAAAATATTATGTCACATTAGCAAATTAATTCTGGATTTCAAAAGCAAATTTCAAAACTTCACTTAGAAATTAGTAAAATTATCTGCCAATCACACTTTTCATTCTGCTATGTTACATGATCTTATAAAGCAAAGACTGAACTAAAAGTAACATTACAAAAGGCATTATTTTAAAAGAAATTACATGGATGTATTATGTGGTAATTATAAAATGTCTAAAATGAACTAAGAAACATCTAAAAATCTTAAGGTCTTTCCATAATAACCACAAATACCTTAAAAATGTTTTCACCACATATAAACTGAGGAATTCATTTAAATGGCAAGAAATCACAGTTTGTTCTTCTAAACCTAAAAAAATGTATGAGAGTCTGGTATACACAGTATGGCACAGTTCAACTAAGAAGACAGACAAGTCATTTGCAAAATGCAATTAGAAAAGAAAATTATCAAATATTTATATATAATAATATCAGGATCAGACCATTTGGAAATCTTTCTACATGTTTTTAATGTTTCACATTAAAATATGGGTTGATAAGTAACTGTAATTATTATTTAGTAAATGGAAAGCTTTATTTCTTCATTACATGTATCCAAAATATGATTTTAATTTAAATCTGTATGTTGGGCAAGTTTTAGAAGATTCTGATTTTAAACACCAATAATTAATGTATTTTAAAGGAACAGAAAGCCATATGATGCCATATGAAAGTGTCAACATGTTTAAATATTTTAAAATTTAACCTATGTTCTGCTTTTATTCTGAAATGTACATGTTCATCACAAAAGAACTGAAATTATAGAATGTGATAGCTTCCATTACAACTATATCTAAAAATATAATAAAACACATCAAACTTGTAATTGAATAAAGATCTTTAAAACATGTTACCAATTTTAACTATCATATAAAATGTTCTCAATATTAGGTAATAATATACACCATCTTATTACTTTTATTAATGGAAGAAAAATAGCAAATCTGACAAAAGAGAAAGTAAATAAATAATAGCAATTGTTTCCCTGAAAGATTTGTCAGGTTAATACTGTTTTTCATACTTATAAAATCAAGAACTATAACAATTACACATAAGTTTTATTTGCAACATGATGAATCATGAGATCAAGTTAATCTTTTGTATTTATAAATTCATCTTAATTTTGTTCTTATATCAACTTATATTGAATTTTGTTTGATTATAATGAATAAAATTAAGAATCTTATATAGGACAGTCATGAAATCTAACAAATCATTATTAAAATTCAGGTGTTTGAAAAACAATCATTAAAAATTTAAATCCAATGCTTTCTTCCTTTTCATAGTTATAAAGGGAAATTTTGTTAAGTTTAATCTAAAAATAATATAAGAATCTATCATGAAATTTCTATGATACTAATCACAAATAGAAAATTTTATTTGAAACTTTTCCTTTATCAATAGATCAATAATATGCATTTGAATTTGAAAAATGCTGGCGTCTCAGACTCAGTAAAACTATAGAAGTTAGACATTTTAATATAAAGTCATTCTAGTAATTTTGTTCTGCTCTGAAAATACCATTTTCCAGCTACCATTCTCCTGCACAAGCACATACATAATGCTGTGGATATATATTTATACATCCATTCTTAAAGCAAAACTTACATTCTGAGGTCCTGACATACACCTGTAAAAGATCAATTGTTAAAAAAATATGGCCTATGGTCTCCAGCCCCATAAGTGAAATAAATTAGACTCACATGTGTAAATACCGTATTGCCTCCCTACTGTAAGAACTAAGAGAGTAAATAAGATAAAAAATCTTCAGTAAATATTGTGAAAGGTAGAAAACCGCTCCGAGGGGGAAAAATAAGTTCTATAGGGAAAAGGAAAAAAGAAGAAAGGGATAAGAAAAAAAGATATAAATTTATAGATAGATAAGGTGGCTGTACTACTAATTCTATTAGTTCTTAGAACAGAACCTTAATACTCATACAATTAGATCAATTTTGCATGTCTATCTCTAGTAATATGAGTAACTCTTGAAAATTAATGCCAAATAACAATCATTGTTAAGTTCTTATCATCATTTTGAAAGCCTACATTGTTATTGTTTTGGGTTTTTTTGTTGTTTGTCTGTTTTGTTTCTTGCTTTTCTTTTTGTTTTTTTTTTCATCCTTATATACAATTTTTAAAAAAGTTAACTAAGAAGTATAGCTTAGAACAGGTAATTATGAGATTTAAGGTAGTACTTTAAATATTAAAATGTGAAACACGAAAAAACAGACAGTGAATATGGGATCTGTCTTCACAAAATGTTTATTTGGGTTTTGTTTATCAACCATCAAGTAGCAAAAAATCTCAGTTTCCCTAGAAGTTTGTTATTTTTCCAGATGAAATAAATTTTAGAAATATAAATATGCAGAAACCATTACCATTCCCCAAAATACAGAAACAGGTAAACAAAAACAAACTCAGAAAGTACTGAACGGAAGGTGGGGTTTCCATTTCACATATTTTCTTCAGTAAAAAAACTTCATAGTGTGTAATTTTATAAGACAAGATACTTATTTTCATATCGTTTGATTCCTAACTATACACTAGGTAAATATGCTGATCAAAAAAACCCCAGAAACAACATAAACTAAATTTTTCTGAAGGAAAACAGGGCTGTTTGAGACTGAGAAAACAGGGCTGTTTGAGACTGAGAAAAACAGGGCTGTTTGAGACTGAGAAAAACTGTGCTAATTCTCCAGGGTGTTTCTTTCCTAAAGGAGTCTTTAGGAAACAGTGGTATTGCACTTACTGATTAACTTTAAAAACCAACCCTATATACATAAATTGCAACATTCTTTACTCATTAAAAAAATCTAATAACCCATAGGCCATAGACAATAGCTCCTATGTTTCCCAATGCAGTTTTCCATCATATATTCCTCATACATTTTATTGCCCTGGAAATAAAAACTTTATTATGTTAAATAATACATTTTCAATAAAATGCATTATTTAACTTAATATAGCACTGAAAATAAAAGCACCTGTGTATATATTCACTTGACATGATACTGACAAAATGGTAAGTAATTTCCTAAACATACTACACAATATATAAGATTTATACTATTTATAATTTTGTATTGAAAATTTGTGTTGAGTAACATTAATAGGCATAGATTTAATTTTACTATTGGACTTATTATTTTATTTTCCAGAATGTCTTGGTATGCACTTTTTTACAGTGTACTATCTACATTTCGGAAAAATTTATTGTGGAGTATCATTTTCTGAAATCTTTATTGCAAAATTTAATTATACTCTAAAGGTGTATAAGGGAGAATCAGGTTACAATGATTCTATTTATCCTTGAATTATTTAAATTTTGTTTAGTTTTCTGTTATATAGAGGGCATCTTCATTATCTTTGGAATAAAGATTATTAAATTCTCAAGTTGTTTCATTCATTTGAAAAATCCACTCAATGTCTATCTTCTAAGCATATGACCTAATTTTTCATAATTATGAAGATTTTTTCATCCTTTGAGAGTAAGATCCAAAATAAATGTCCAACAGATATTGTGAAAGTGAAAGAGGAAGAAACTATTGAAAAAGAAAAAATACTGGGATGGGAGAGAGGAGAAAAGAAAGAAGAGAAAAGATTATACATATATGATAGATAATTATACTATTAATCTGTTAGCTTATCAAAAAGAACAGTTATGCTTTCATTGTTTGACAGCTTTTTATACCTACATCTTGCAATCTGAGCAACTTTGAAGATAACAATATGCACTATGTTGACCATTGTTAATCTATTATGTTGTTTTGAAATTCTGTATCATTTTTTATTTTAAAATAAAAACAAGAGGAATATATAGATGACTTATGATTTCAATTAGACTTTTACAACATTACAATGCCATGCAAACCATATTCATTTAGTAGCAACCATACTACTTCAGATTTTCAATTTTGATATTTTTCAGCCTAACAGTATGCTGTTTGATACTTTCCTGCAATAGTGACGAGCAGCAACCAGTGACCGCCAAAAGAAACAACTGACTAGATACTACCAAGGTATGTTGCTAAGGCATCATATTCAGTCATTTAAGTGTATGAGTACATATTTGATATTGTATTTTCAACTTGTGATGGATTTATTGTAAATCCTAAAGAATTTGTACATATGCATATGATATGGCTGGTTTTTATAAGCCCACATATATATTGCCCTCATTGACATGGTGGTTATGCACAAAAAAAAAAAAAATATATATATATATATATATATATATCTGATATACTTTAAAATACACAGTAAATTACAAAAATGTATCCTTTATCTTAGTAACTCCCGTTTTCTACAGTCCACTTGTCCATGTGGAACTTATCCTATTTAAGACTCATAATTATTCTCATACAGCATTTTTCTCTTTTCTACCACTTACATGTTGAAAATAACAATTGATTTTCATTTTAGTGACTGAACAACAAATTCTATCAAGTATTTGAATTGCTCTGAATTTATATATCAAAACAGAGATAGCAATTTAATTATTCACCAGAATGCATGTGCCACTTTGACATGATCAAATTAATTAATTTGCATTGATTTTGAAAATTGTGTACCTGAAGGGGATGCAACCTTGAAATTTGATTGGTATTTATAATCTCTCTCACAACACAATGCTTTTACCTTTCTTTCGAATTTTAATTTTGGCAGTGTTGTTCCTGATTATTTGATGTTTTAAACAAGTGGATAAGATTATAACATCTATCTTCTTCAAACTAGCTGTCTCATGAGGATTTTGAAAAAAATCTTTATTTACCATAAGCATGTGAATTATTAAGTAGTGAAAATAGAACTAATAATATTCATACACAAGTCACAGCTTCCAATCTTAAAAATTCTTGTGGGAAGACATATAAAAGCCAAGGACAGAAGTGTCACAGTGCTTTTAGCAAGGCGTGCAGTGTTAGGGGATCACAGGGATCAAATTTAATTAAATTTAGTCTCTGGGTAATGGTAGGAGATTTTCAGTCAAAGCTTATTGAAAGAGAAGATTCATAAACTATATTTTTAAAAATACTGAGGTAAAGGGCACGAAAGACAAACTCAAGCAGGAGGGCAAGTTTAAAGGTTTAGAAGTTACAAGATATATGCTCAAGAAGCAGGGTGCTTCACTATGTATTTTAAAAGTGGATTTTTTAGTAGAAACGGAAGAGGCAGACTCTGAATAAAGTAAGCACCTACCTAAACTGTGACCTTCAACAATTTGACTATAATCCGTGTCAAGTGGATGAGTTGCTAGTTAGAACTAGAAAAAGTAAGCAAAACTAAAATGCGGGCTTAGCTACCTATCAGCTTTATAAATGAAGTCAAATAAATCTTCCTTCATGTGAAATTCTTTAATATTCTGGTTTGCAATGAGGATTTGACCTGCCTAATTCATTGCTATTTATTTATGCATCAATTCATTTATGAATTTATTCAATGAATGCACACTAGGTGCTGTCGCACCTCAGAGTTTATTTTAAAATCTGCAGCCATAGCAGTGGACAGAACAAGCGGTTGCCGTTTACATGTCACTTACTATTAAATAAAAAAGCCAAAAAAAAAAAACTAAAATGCAAAAAGTGCTAAATAATAGTTTATAACAGAAAGACAGTTTTTTGAACATGAAAGTGAAATTTTAAGAGTAAATTAGAAAACAAGTAAAGAGAAATATGTATGTATTTGAGGAGTGTGCTGCCTCAGAAGAACGAAACTAAGACACAAGATATTCTGTGATTTAAAAAACAAAAGTAGCCAGTGTAGACTGGAGTGAATACACAAGGGAGAATGTCGTACTGCTGCAACCGACAACAATAAAAAATTAAAACCAAGAAAGAAACAAACAAAAAAAAACAGGAATCTTGATCTTGTAAAGCCTTAAAGATCTAGATAAGAATTTTCATTTTATCCCATGTAAAATGAAAATCTGGTAACAGATTATGTTTTACAAGGACTACTAGTTGCTGTGTGTAGATTACTATGGTAAAGGGAAAACGAAAATAACCAGTTTTAAGCTTGTTAGAAGTGACCACTACTATTAAAGAAGATGATTTTAAATGAAATTGTAAGAAGAAAAGAAACTATTCTATTGTTGTATTTTCCAAAGGTAGTCCTGAGATAATAGTCAGTTGTTTTACATATGGATATAAAAGAAAAGGAGGGAGAAAGAAATCTACAGTTATTTAAAATTCTCTTTGTTTTGTTTGATAAATTAAAAACAATTCAGCAACTTGGGGAATTAATTTGACATGTAAATATGGAGAAATGTTCAGAAGAGCAGATGTACAAACCAGTTAAATATCTGTAAACATGTAAGTAGTGATGTCAATTAGGCTATTGGATGTAAATTAGTGACTCCTGGATAAGAAGAAAGAACTTTCATAATAAATTTGAATACAGGTTTTTAGCATTATTTAAAATCCTGTCATTTGTTTAGATCCTATGATGAGTACAGGTAGCAAAAGAAAATGACCAGGAACATGGTGAATGTTTAGTTCTGCAGCAGAGCACTTGCAGTTTCTTATACCAGGCCCTGTGTTCAATGCCCAAGGGGGAAGAATGTGGTGAGGGGGCTAGAAAGAAAGCTCAAAAGAAAGTAAGACCATAAAGACTCCTAAAAAAGTGGGAAACCAGTCTAAGAATAATTTGCCATTGAAATTAAGAAAAGTAAATAAGAAAATACTGATGTTTTACTTGCCAAGTAAGGCGATAAACGTTTAAACGTTTTCAATAGATTCATTCACACAACAACAGAAACATGATCACAGAATCCACCCATATGTACACATAATAAAACATAGAAAATAAAAACATAATTCATGCATGATTAATATTTCCATACAAAATAATTGGAGCAAATATGAAACTTATTTTAAGTAGTTATCTGTATTCTTCCCTTATTTTTGAAACATGTTTACCTTTAAGAACATTTTCTAGTAATTATTTAAAAAGCATTTATTTTGATGCAGAAGAAAAAAATAAAAATTGTTGACATTCTAGATTTTCTCTATCAGTCAACATTAGTTATTTGTCCCAAGAAATAGACAAATCTTTATCCTTGTCACTCTTCTCAAAATATTTTTCAAATGTCCACTCAAGAGACAAGATCAGACAATGCTGCTGTGATATTATGTTTGATTAAGAAAATGTATTTTTGGAAAATTAAGGTGCAGAATTAAAATTAAGATGCAACTTTTCTTCTTCCAAATATTAGTTACTGTAGTGAGGCAATTTTGAATTAAATATTGTGGCCACTCAAATTTTCCTAACATTATTCTTTCAAAGTTGTATAAGTTTTCAAAACCTAGAGCAAAATATTTGTTCTCAATAATCATATCACACATGAAAATATCACAGGCTCTTTGCAAAACTGTTAATAGTGTGTCTAGGATATATAAAAATTCTGATGAACTTGAAAATTTCATAAATCATGACTGCCTTTTAGGAAAATTGAATGTGCATGGTGATTTTTGTGCTTTGCATTATTTTGTATTTAAATGCCTTGTGTGGATAATTCTTTATATTCTCCTTTGTTAGGAGGAACGGATCTGTATCTATTAGCCATATTTCTCCTTTCTCATCACTTTTTGTTACTTTCAACTTTTATTGCTACAAGTTCACATGCTGAGTTTCATTTTTAATTTCTTTGTCTTTTGGATTGGAATTTTGGCATTTATTTTCCTATAATTTTCAGTTTTATTAACATATTCATAGCATTTTATTCTACTTTACTGAAGTGAATTACATTTGTTTTTGAGGCAAGTGATCCCTTGTAATCCAGATTGGTCTCAAATCCACAGCAACCCTCCTGCCTCATTCTCCTGAGTTCTGGGATCACAGGTGTGCACCACCACATCCAGCAAGTTTTTTCTTTTTTTAAATTTTTCTTTCTCCAACTAACTTCTGCCTCCAAACCCTTCTTTTTATAAACTCCAGGGCTTTGTGTGATAATATCTAGAAACAGAGGGGTCTTAACAAGCTATTTAGACAAGTTTATCTGTTAATTCAAGATTATGTTAGTCTGTTAGGGTTTTTAAAAGGAACAGAACCAAAACAATGTACGTAGCATTATAAAATAAGATTTATTAGATCAGTTTATTGGATCGGAAATTGGATATTCTCATAGTAACCATGCAAACAATATTCATAATCTATCAACCTGAGCGGATTAAGAAAGGATTATCTGAATAATAAAGCACAGTTCTGGGTGTGTTGGGCTGAATAACATCTAAACCAGTCATCACGTGGGGAAAGAGCCACCCTAATTAGGGGTTGTATCATCCAATAGGCTTGTAGCCTGCATGGAATAAAAATGGAAAGAGAAGGAACTCTGCAATTTTGAAGAGCTGCAGTTGTTTTTAGCAGATGTTCCTTTTCCTTCTGTCACCTTTGGACATCACTTTCCAACTCTCTTTTTTTAGCCTATCAACACAAACTGACAGAGATAAATCTCCAGTGAGTTTCTGGGTCTTCTATCATGGCCTGCTGCTGCATTCCTGGTCCTTCTTTTTCTATGATTTTCATCATTTTGCACTGAACAGCTACTGATTCCTTGAACTCTCCAGTGTGCAGATAACCACTGTGGATTCCAGTAAAACTAAATAAAAGACCATGCATAATTACACCCGTATTTCTTATTACGTTCATCTAACAAACCATAATACTGACTTGGTACTGAGAGTGGTTTTTGAGAAATAGTCATTAGGCTGAATTTCTCTAACTAATTTGTTAATTCTTGAGTTGGTGCTTTAATTTGATGAGACATAAAGTAGCCATGGTTTATCCTTCTGATAATGTAGAGAGCTCTGATAGTCTGTGGCTAAACATCTTCAAGTAATATATTCATTTTATTCTACTTCAGCCCTTGTGAAAAATAAGAAATTTAGTGATTTTATGTACAGTACTTTTGAACATAGTTGGGGAAAAATATAATGCTGTAGGTTGGCTACTCTTAGCACATCTGGATAGACTACTAAAGCAAATAATGAGCTCAAAGATGTAAATTCCCAATTTCAGACACACATAGAAAGTACAGTAAGTCTCTGAATGAGTTCACAAGTCAGACTCATGTATCAATCTGGCAAAGTGAATCATATATAACTTTGACAGAAATAAATAGTGTAAAGCATGCAGAAAACCAAACACACACACAAGAATACTGTAAATAAACTGTTTTTATTTTTATTTACCTTAAAATTTTGACATATTACGGATGTAAATAAACTATTTTTACTTTTATAGTCACCTTAAAATGATGGTACAGTACAATACAAAAACTGGCCATAGGGATCGCATGAAGTGAACAGACAAGAAGCAGAAAGAGATGGCAGATGACGGATTACTAGCAATAGGAGGTGGAGAGTAAGATGGAATTTCACTCTTATTTGATGTAGATGGCACAGGTCTTTTAACGAATTCAATTCTGTCTACTGTCTTAAAAAATGATCGAGTGATATCTGAGTAATAGCTCCAGTTTTCTGCTCATAAATGTTCTGTAGCACTGAATGGCATTCTGAACAGCTGCTGCAGTCTTTGCGTATCACTGTGTGTTGGGCTACTGTCCCTCAAAAACTAACAGTGCCTCTTCCAGTAAAGAAAATCCCCTTGCTATTTCCTGTGTTGTGAATCTCTTTTGTTCTCAAGTACATCAGCTACATCTCCTTCTCGTCTGTCTGCTTTTTGCTAATTCCATCAAGTCCTCACTAGTAAGCTTCTCATGGAGTTCAGTGAAGTCACTGTCTCATGAATATGTCTTTATCTTCTTTTGAAGGGTCACTAAGTTGGTAAAGACCTCTTTGGATTCTTACCCATCTTCTCGAGTCCATGAACTTCATGAACAAACAATTGTTGGGGGACAAAGGTTCTCCTAAACTCTGTTCATGGCAACAGCTGAAATCTCACACCAAGCAAAGTTGATGTTTTTTGTGGCCTTGTAGACACTATCATCCTTCCAAAATTGTCACAAGGTTGTTCTTGTTTCATCAGTTGCCTTCACTGCCTGAAAAGTATAAGATAAGTGTTATTTCCTAAAAGTCACAGTAACTCCTTGGTCCATAGGTTGGATGAACACCATGGTACGTGGTGGCAGATGCACCATTTTGACATTGGGATGAAAGCCATCCATGATTTATGGGTGACCCAGTGCATTGTCAAGTGGCAGAAGCTGCTTTGGTGAATGGGAATGGGATATCTTTCTCCAAACAATGTTTCTCTAACTCTACACTAAACTGACCGCAAAACTAGTTCTGGAATGTGATCTTTGTAACTCAGGAGGTAGTGAGAGAGTGCTTGGCTATGTTTCTGAGGACGCTTGAACTCTCTTAATGATAAACAAAGAAAGGTTTACATGACTGGAAGCATGGTCACCAAACAAAGTCTCTCCATTGCTGCTTTTGAGCCCTGGAGTCAAATTTTCCTCCCTACTGATGTAACTTCATTCTGCACCATCTTCTATTCACTGTCTCATCAATGTTAAAGACCTGTTGGGTAAATAAGCACTTTTATCAGTAATCTCTCTAAGTGTTGCTGGAAATTCTTGGGCAGGTATTGTGTCTGCACTCACAGCCTCATCACTTACTTTTACATTGTGAAGGTTGGCTCTAATCTTGAATCTGTTAAAGCATCCATGCCTAGAAGTAAAAGGTGCACTCTCTTCTCCTCTATTCTTCAAGTCTTCGAACAATTTGATAGGTTTTTATTGAATAACCATTAATGTTAGTGAGGCTTGACACTGATAGTGATCCTTCATCCTGAGAAGTTTCTCCATCTCCTTCTTAACTGTAGCATGCTTTTTGGATATTATTGTTGACTTCATTGGAAGAAGACTTCAAATGTTATGTGACCTTGTCCTTGTTTGTTAGAATTGTGCTAATGGTTGAATGATTCATGTTAAAGAATAAGTGACATGTACTATCTTTTCACACAAGTAAAATCTCTCAATTATTTTAACTTTTGCTTTTCTTAGCAGTCTCTTCCAGATCACCACTGTTTCTCTTCTTGCTTCTGGACATCCTAAACTCTGATTGAGCATTGTGCTACTCTAGATTTTTTACTGTACAGTAAACACACAATAGTACATCTTTGACAATGTTCTCCAAGCATGCGAGCTACTTCAGTGATTTTTTTGCATCTACAAGTGTTTGAAATGCAAAGTCCATACATATCTGTGAACATTTTCAACGTGAATGTTCATAAATCAGGGACTTAGTATACATAGTCTTCTATATGTGTGGTATAAGAGAATCTTCTCTCTTTTTGTTATAAGACTAAAGTTATCAAAAAACAAACATAGGCCTCATAGCTGATTGACTAATAAAATAATCAACACATTTTTAAAGCTCAGCCTTGAAGGGTATTGACCGTTAAAGCCAGAGAACTTATCAGAAAAAAATGGGATCCTACAAATTGAGATGGAGAGTTTTGAGAGGAAGCTGATCAGGCTCTGAACACTAAATTACTAAATTCTAATGAGATTATTTTGCCAGAAGAGAGCTCCTCAGTCTCAGTGGCAGAGGCATAGTCATCTCCATAGCTTGTGGTATTGGCCTTCCACCTCTGTCTGAGAAAACAGATCCTGTGTTGCCTATGGAAAGGTAATGACCTCCCTAATGAAGCTACCAAGCAAGACCAGGCCAAAGCTCCCTAGGACCTAATCTTAACATCCACTTTTGCTTGTAGCAATTATATACAAGTTCAAACCTAAAAAGTCTTCTAAAATGATGTATACAGTGTGAGCCATGAGGTGGAACATTACAATCCCAAAGAACTTCTTGGATTTTCTAATTCATACAAATAGAGGTCTTTGATACAATTATAAAAATAGATTTTCAGTCTAAGAGATAATGATGAAAGGAGCATAAGCCTGGATCTGGTGAAATTTCATGATATAGACCCTAGGGATTGATTCTGGATTTATTGCTGCAGCTCATGGAATTCTTTTTAAGATGTAATAGTTTGTTAGGTTGGCTGGCTAAGACATGGATCAAAATGTTGCCCACTATGAATGAAATGGAAATATCAGATATTCCTTGCTTTGCTGTTGACGAACTACCCTGAACTAATACCATAAGAAGCAAATTTAAGAGGAGAGAACCAGCATCTTTGAAGAGCTCTGTCACTATATTTTTTCTGTATGCCAGACTTTACGGTTGGGTCTGTAGTCACTCACTAAGGAAATTTAAATGCAGTGAACATGATTGCATCCTTGTATGACAGAGATCATAGTGATCATTTAAATACAAAGGTTAGTATAATTGTGTTTAGTGTAATGGTCAATAAGAGTAGAGCAATGATCAGAATAGTTTTGACACACAAAACTATAATAATGTTTATGGTGCTCACTGAAGTATAATAGAAAAGAAGCAGGTAAAATACTGAACATATATATAAGCAGAAATTTTTTTAAAGAAAATGAACAAAAACTTGCCTGATATCATTTTAATAGAAAGTGGAGTACTATAGAGCAGTTTTGAAGTAAATCTGTTTCCAGGTGATCCAAAATATCACGTAGCTCTCGAGTAACAGTATGTGCCTAAGGAGGTCAGGTGACTAGTAGAGATCTAACCACAGTGGGTGTAGCAGGTCTCCAAATCTGTTCTGTGAACATTTCCTTAGGGTTAGAGTGTATCATTGTAATAGATAACGTACTACTTGCTAGAATGCCCATGTTAATTACCCAATCTATCAAGTCAGGTTTATTATCATGGGAAAGGCCAAATGGAAGCCATTAAATTTGCCTCTACTTGGTAAAATGAGTAAAAAATAATATGGTATCCCTGGAGGGATTGCAGAGATTATTGCCCTTGTTAAGGATTTGAGATATGCAAGAGATTTTTTCACCACATCCAAATTTACCTTTTTTTGGCCCATGCAGAAGATAGATGGATCTTTGAGAATGACAGAGAATTACCATAAACTTGATCATGTTGTTATTCTAATTGTAGCTGTTGTTTCAGCTGTGATTTTCTTGCCTGAACCAATTAACAAATTCCCTGTTATGCATCTGTTCACCCTTTTTCTCCGTACTTATACATTAAGGTAAACCAGAAGCAATTTCTCTTCAGCTGACATGGCCAGCAGCATATTGCTATGTCTTACCTCAGGAATATACTAACTCTCCAGCCCTATGTCACAACTTAGTTTGCAGTGATAGTGATCATGTTTCACTTCTCCATGGTTTCACATTGCTCAATAACATTATGAAATTATGCTGATAGGGCTATGTGAACAAGAGATACTAACCACTATGAACTTGTTGGTAAAGCATTATGTGTCAAAGACTGCAAAACCAAACTAACTAAATTCAAGATCATTTTCTTAGTAACATGTCTAGGAGTTCAGTTCTCTTCAAACAAAAATATCTCTTCAAATTTGAAGCATAAGATGTTACATCCAACCCTTCTTATGTCCAAGAAAGTGTAATAATACCTGGTGGGCCTATTTGGATTTTGGAGGCAACACATTTCCCTCTTGAGTGTGTTAGTGTAGCCCATTTACCAAAAGGCTAAGAAAGATACTAGTTTTCTCTTATGCTAAGAGAGGCCCAGGATAAGAGAAGGCTCTGAGCAAGGTGCAGTCAGTATATAGGTTACTTTGTCAATTGAACCATATGCTCTAACAGCAATATTTGAGGTATCAGTTATTATTAGAGATACCATGTGGAACCTCCAGGAAGAACTTACAGGTGAATAACAGTTCAGGCCCTTAGGATTTTGGACACAGGTTCTACTATCTTCTGCACATAACCATTCTCTCTTTGAGAAGTAGGTCTTGCTCTGCTACTGGGCAGTAGAGGAAAATGAATATCAGCTTACCAAGTTATAAAATTTGAGTCCATCATCAAATGAAAGTGGTATATAAAAGTGATGACAACCAAGCATGTCCTGAAAGTATAGAGTTACATGAAGATCTGGCCCAAATGCCCATGATTCCTCACTGAATGCACCTATGTTCTTATTGTCTTATGATCCACTGATAGAGGAGAAAATTCACTGATAGGGCCTGTTTTAGAGATAGTTTTGCGTATTATACCAGCACCACTAAAAAGTAGACAGTTATAGTACAACAGATGTTTGCCAGGATATCTTTGAAGGACAAAGGTGAAGGAAAATTTTCATAGTGCATTCAAGGAATGCACCTACTTAAATATTTCACTTGGAAGAAAAAAATAACTAGATGTTTGATTATAGGACAATTCACGAGTTGTATGTAATCAGTGATTGGTTCCAAAACCAACACTGAGTCACTGACATATTATCATTTCTAAGGGCAATTAGCCCGTGACCTGGTCTCAGGTTGATTATATTCAAGCACATCCATTACAAAACTGCATTGTTTTGTTCATACAAGAATAGACTCTTATTCCAGGTATGGATGTTCTTTTCAAAAACATAATGCTTCTGCCAAAATTTCCATCCATATACTTATAGAATGCCTCTTTGACCATTATGGGATTCCACAGAGCATAATTTCTGATCCAGCACATCAGGGCTAAGGAAGTGTGGTAAAGGCTCCTACTCAAGAAACTCACTGGTTCTACCACGGTCCCCACCATCCAGGAGCATCTGGATTGATAGAATAGGGTCATGGTCTTTTGAAGAGGCTTTGAAAGTGCCAGATAGGTGACAGTAACTTTCAGGCTAAAACTATTATTTCTAAAGCCAGGATTTATGGGTCCAGAAACCAAGGGAAGTAAATTGGAATGATACTTTTTGCAGTACCATTAGTTAGCCACCCACTGACAACTTTTTTTCTTCTTTTTCCATGAATTTATGCTCTGCTAGCCTAGAAGTCATAGTTCCAGAGGAAAGCCTCTACAAGATGGCACAAGAGTGATTCCAAAGACCTGGAAGTTAAGATCTCTTCCTATATATTCTGGGTTCCTAATGCCTGGGAATCAAAGAGGCTGTAAGAGTGTTACCGTGTGGGCAGACAAGATTAACCCACAGTGCTAAGAGGAAATTGGATTGCTACTCCACAATGGGGATGACAAAGAATATGTTTGGAGTACAGGAGATACCCTCAGCAATCCCTTTATATTACTATGTCATTATTAAGATTAATTGGAAACAATAGCAACCCAATCCAGTCATGATGACAAATGCCCCAGAACCTTCAGTAATGAATATTAGGTTGCTCTGCCAGGTAAAGAGCTAAGATCTGCTGAGGTGCTTTTGAAGGCCAAGAAAATACAGAATAGGAAACAGGAAAAGGTTGTTATCAGTACCCACAACAAGCATGTGGCCAACCAGAGGAAGCCATGTGTAACTGCCATGTGTACTTTTTTATTATTTTGTCAATATACTGGTGCATATATGTACATGCATTAAACATATATGTTTGATTTCTTTCATTTTAACATATTGTTGATTGATTTACTATTGGTATATAAGTGCTGTGCCTCAGTTCATGAATGCTTCTGTTTACAAACAATTCAGTTTGGACATCATTTGTCAGGCCTGGAGTTTCTTCAGCTAGTCAATACAGACTTGCAATGGTAACTCTACAGGGAACTTGTGGCCTTTCATGCTGGACTGCATTGGTGATGGATTCTTGTTTTCTCTCATTCTACAGCTACCATTTCATTGGGCTGAGCTACTGTTGGAAACTCCAGGTCTCTAGCATGCAGATAGACATTAGGATTCTTATGTCTCTAGTCCTGAAAACCTACCTAAGCCAAGCACTTGCACAGTAGTATTTTCTGTTGTCTCTGTTTCTCTAGAGAACCCTAATAAATAGAAACGGTGAGCAGACTGCAAAACTAGGCAACCGGTCCAAGAACCTGGAAGTGAGACACAGCCCCAGGCTAAGACTGAAGGGGGGGGGTGTCTCCATGGAAGTGGTTGATACAAGTCTTCATTCAAAGACTGAAGAAACTTAAGTCTGACTTTTTGAACTATAACAGCAGCTACCAAAATCATAGTCACTCAAGAAGCATCAGGCTTGATCAGTTGAGTGAATTTTCCCTTCTGCCTTAATTTCTACTTTCTATTATCTGTTGGCTCAGACTATTGGATAGTTTCTACTTTCTATTATCTGTTGGCTTAGCCTATTGGACAGTGCTACTCACATTGAGGACAGGTCTTCAATCCTTCCCTGACCCACAGGCCATGATCTCTGGAAACATTCCCAGACACAAACCCAGGAGGATACTTTACCATTTGCTAAGCATCTCTCAAGCTGCTCAGTTGACAACCAAATTTAACCACTACAGCTATAAAGTCACAGAGCAGTCAAAAATTAACTTTAAATCTGGACATAATTTGGACCTAAACCAATGCTATTTTCCTTTTTACTCATTTCAAATATGTTAATACTTGTATGATACTTATAAATCTCTTTCTTGAAGAAGTCTACATGAGATTCTTAAAACACTTTAAAACATGAGTAACTGAAAACGAACTGTACCAAATTTTAGTGGTCCATTAATTTAAAAATAAATACATAAAAACTTAAAATATGAAAATATATAAAATGGTATAAACATCACACAACAAAATATATTTCAAAGTACAATACTGAAAAACATTCCAGACTTCAAAATAGTCCTTTTAAAAGTATTTCTAGCAGAATTGTAAATGTAGATGGAGAAAACCCACCAAAAATGCCAATTGTGATTTTACATTACAATCTTACTTTGCTCAACAGTAAGAGAATCTTTTTTTTACAGTACTTCTAATTAAATAGTAACCCATCCATATCACACACTAATTTCTTTCTTTCTTTGTAACTTGGAGAAGGAGTGAGATGGTACCACATCAACAGTGGAATATTGGTCTTAAATTTGTCAGGGTGGGAAACATCTAAAGCAGTTGAAACAATATTGTCTGTGTATGTTAATAGGTTGAAATTAATTTCTGTCATATAATTTTTTTTCTGAATTAGTACACAAATTAGTTGCTTTCCTTTCAATTCCTTAATAGGGATCCAGGCATGGTGACATACACCTATATAATCTTAGCATTCAGTAAGCTGAAGCTGAAGGATCACCACAAATTTGAGGGTACTCTGGGCTACATAGTGAGTTCAAGGTCAATCTGAACTACATAACGATACCTTGTCTCAAAAAACAAAATTTTCTAACAGAAATTACAGTACCATATTTGCATTTCATACACTCCTAAAGAGTATTTGAAAAAGCCAGATGTGGTAGCATATGACTGTAATCTAGCATTCTAGAGGCTGTGGTAGAAGGATCATTCCAAGTTTGAGATCAGTCAAGCCTACAAAGTGATCTCAAGACAAACCTGACTGCATAGTGAGACAATGACTCAAAAAGACAAAAAATAAAAAGTATTTGAAAGCTATTGAACATAAATTCTAAGGTATATTATTTTATATCCAGTAGAGAAGTTTGTTTTATAACAGATGCCTATAATGGAATTTTGATTTCTAATAAAGAATAAATTCTATCCCCATAAAATATGAACATTTACAAGTGAAAATTTTTTTGTAAGCAGGTCTATTTTAGTATTAATTGTTGTAGATAATCCAAGCAGTTATTTTTTATTATTTTATGATATATATCCTATAGTTTACAATTATACACATATTCATAGTTCTCTGAAGAACAGTTGCAATTACTAGGAGACTGACTACTGTTAGCTCAACTTGGAAATAAATATGAGGGCAGGAAAAATAATTTTATATTGTCTCTAAGATTTATGTGCAACAAAATATGGTAGTAATGAAAAATATCAATATATAATAATTAAATATAACTTTGTCAGGTGCTTAAGTGGCTTGACATACTGAATGAAAAAGGAGAAAAAGATCTTGAAGGATTGACAACAGCAAAATAAGCTGAAGTGAGTTTACTATTCCATGTTAATATCACATTTTGTTTTATATTACAGAACATAATCCAATCACATAACGAAACTTAATAGTAAATTCTTTGAGAAAAAAGACATCATGAACCATGGAAACTAAAATGAACGCTCAACTGTATAAAAATCTAACATGTCTTGTGGCCATATAATCCATTGCTGCTTGAGGAATGGCAGCAAACATTAGGTGTAAATCCACTGAAAGGGAGCAAAAACCATTTATCAGATGATAAAAGGACAAAGGAATAGTATTAAACGTTGAGTTTTGTTGGTGACAGATAAAAAATTGAAAAACTGTCAAATTGAAAGCTAATAAAACAGATAAGGACATGAAAAATAAATTCTGGGGTTTTTTAATATCTCTCTTATCATTGTCCGTGAATATACAGCAAAAATCTTGAAGATTTACAATGTTAGTATGTTATTCTCCTTGCTGTGAGAATTTTATATAATGTCAACCTCCTTAAAATATTGTAAATTCTTAAGAACATGTAGTGTATGAACGACGTTGGTAAATGTTATTTGGTTATGAATCTTTACTGAGCTTTATGGGCTGAAAAGTAGGAGTCAAAACAGTTAAACAGTTAGTTATTGTTGATTAAGTAAGTTCACTTAAAGATTTCTAGAAGTATGTAGACTTTTGTGCAGTATTACAAATAATCATTGACCAACATGCACAAAATGTCACACTGTACCTGGTAACTATGTACAAATATCTTAATAAAATATGAAAAAGTTATATTTTAAAAACAACACACAGGTTTTATAATATATACTGTACTACTTAACAAAAATTAAGTAAAATAAATGAAAATTAAATAAAAGAAAAAACTCAAAATTCAGATTAATTTAGACTAATTAGAAGCTTTTCACATATTCCCAACTAATTATTGAACTAGAAATATTACATTTACTTACAAAATATATACTTACATACATATGCATTATATATTTAGTGAACAGTTGATAAAATTACCATAACATAACTGAACATTTTATTCCTTTAAGTATCACTATTTCATCCATATTGATATTATTAAACTTTCATAGCATTTCTGTTATTAAAATTCTCTTGTTTTAATTGCATCTGTTTTGTTTATTTATTTAGTACCAGGAATCAAACTCAGGACCTTGTGCTTGCCAGATAGGAATTTATGCCACAGAGCTATGCCCCCAGCCCAATATATCTGTTTTAGATATGAGAAAATAAGGCATAAAAAGTCTAATAATTTATTATATAGAAATGAATGATGAAAAATATAAATGCAGATCAGTTTCTGAATTTTATTCCTTCTGTTAAAAAGTACTCCAATCTCTGTCCAAGACAAGAAATGACACCTTCAAAATTATGGGTCAGCATGGATCCATTTTACCTTCTACAAGTGCTACCCTCATATGCCTGAACACATACCAAGGAATGCTCTGCCTTTACCCTAGCTTTTGTAACAAAATTCCCACATAAGCATATGCACACCCATTACTACCACTACTACAAAATACTGATGCTAAAAAGCAAAACAAACAGAATTTATACTATAGGAGTAAAAAAAAAAGTGCAAAATCATTACGTACTACTCACATGCTAATAATACTGTGGACATATCAAAAATGCTTGCTAATAGCAATAAGAGCTAAGAATATGGGAAATATTCTAAAAGGCTCTATGATGTAAGAAAAATCTTTAAAATTTTTTCTTGGAGTCTATGGGTAAATTACAGGATGCTATGATAAAATTAATCCTGCTGATACACCATTTAAGAAATGTCATCCAGGATTTATTGTAGTATTTTATTGCACATTCCTTTAACCTTCTGAGATCATGTTGTTGCCATGATTATTGTGTAAATCAAAATACTGAGAACTGGGAAATAATGAAGGTCCACCATGTTGTGGACATGCCTCTTTATCTCACAGAAGTTTGTGTGTGTGGAGAGTGGTCCAAAATCTGGGAATGTACAGAGTTATGGAAGCTTCTAGAGGAGATGCTAGGAGGTGCTGTTGTTAGAAAAGATGAAGAGACTCCTAAATTACTTCTGAGAGTTTCTATGAAATCAGCAAGCCTGGCGTCCTCACTATGGTTTGTTTCCCATCTTAAGATATAATGCCAAAAATCATTAGCACCAAACCAAAGATTGAATCAACAGCACCTCTTGATCTTACATTTTTAGCATCCAAACCTGTGGGTTAATTAAATCAATTCTCTTTATAACATTATCCAGCTTCAGGCACTTTATTATAAAAGAATAAATGGACTAACATATTGACTAATGTCACACAAGTATAAAATAGCAGAACAAAGATTTGATTCAAAGTGTGGGAATTTATAGTCTTCCTTCATTCTTCCTTACCCTCATGTCAAATTAATTTGTATGCAAGCAGTGCAAATCACAAGTAACGAGAGCCTCATCTAATCACATAGAGAGGTGAGTCTAGAGAGACTCATGCCTGATGCAAAGAAACAAATATCCAGTGATTATAAAGTGGGCCAAAGTGCCATTTAGTGGACTGGAAGCAAAGGTAAATAACAGGTTAGAAAAAATTACACCTAAGTCAGTTCATTATTATTATTACTACTACTAGTAGTAATTAGTGGTCCTTGGGATTGAAACAAGACCTTGACACAGAGGTACATCCCTGTCTTTTTGTTTTTGTTTTGAAACAAAATCTTTCTAACATTAATTTATTCAGGATTGACTCTAATTTGAGATCCTCCTTACTGCCTCAGCCTCCCAGAATGCTGGGATTATGGGTAAACACCAGCATGCCCAGTTTAATTCAGTGCTGAAAATGTAGAGTTGGAGGTATATGTTCATAATTCAAACAAATATTTCCAATAGGCCACTAAATAGAGTTTGAAGACTTAAAGAAATCACTAGATAGGAAAATACAGACTTAAGATTCAATATCTTAGAAGCTGAAACTAAATAGCAAGAATGAGATCATCAGAATGTTCTGCAAAATAAAAGAAGTAAGTGGACTTGGGAATTCATGTCACATTGAAATAAAATGTTCACTGAATTTTTATCTTTGATCTTTTAATGAAAATTATTGCAAAGGATTGTCATGAGGTCAAGAGACTACAGAAGAGTGAGACTTGAGAATAGATCACTCATGTAAGCATTTTATCCAGGAAATTCCTCAGAGATGATTTAAGCAAAAGTATCTGACCAGGCTGTATGTGTTCATGTTTGGGGATAGAAGAAATGCGTGTTTAAAATTGAACAGGGAAAGCAGGGCATGTTGGTGCATGCCTGTCATCCCAGCACTCCGGAGGCTGAAGATGGAGGATTGCCACAAGTTCTACACCAGCCTGGGCTAAAGGGAGATCCTGTGTTAGAAAGAAAGAAAGAAAGAAAGAAAGAAAGAAAGAAAGAAAGAAAGAAAGAAAGAAAGAAAGAAAGAAAGAGAGAGAGAGAGAGAGAGAGAGAGA
>PVLA01011473.1:0-53000 GCA_004027455.1 Hydrochoerus hydrochaeris | reverse complement strand
ACTGCCGAGAGAAGGGAAGGCAAGGATGATCTAGGCTTAGATGAATGCTTAAAAAGTAGAGGTGTGGCTGAGATGAAGAAGACCAAGACGTCTCTTATGTGGGGATTTCACATCACAGTCCTGCTTGTGTTCAGTGTTAGGTGACGTTTGCAAGTCTGGGAAAGAGTCTTAGCAGAGATAGACACAAATTCAAATGTCGTAGATGGCACAGAGCTGTCGTTTTAGGTGTTCAGACTAGATGAGAACCCTAGGGGAAAGAGTGCAGATACAAAAGAGCGGATATGCAGTGAACAAATTCCGGAGCACTTCTGCTTGTGGGGTTTGCTGAGATAAGACTGCATATCAGATAGAAAAGGTGGTCAGAGACAGTCTGGAGGAGGAAGTGCACCTTTGGATAATACAGACTGGAGCCAGAACTCTGGACACCAGAAGTCATGAGCCATGGGAATTCACTTGAAGGAGAAGAATACTGAGGTGCTGAAGGACCATGGAGCTGATAAATCTGTTCTGAGATCCACCTAGTGGACTGGGAACCACTGGGATTAGGGTTAGGTTGAGTATCTGTCCACTGGAGAGGTCACTGTGGCTCTGGCCAGTGATTTAGAAACCAGCATCCCCTGAATAGTGGCCACTGCAAGGGTTGCCTTAGTGATAATTAAACAGTGCCATACTGAGGTTGCTTCATATAAAAGGAGAACTCTCATCATCTGGTCTGGGCCCTTAGTTGAGGTCATTTCTAGTCATTTGTTGAGGAGAGGCAACAATATGATCAGGAGAGAAAGCGTTGACTTTGTGTCCTGTATCTTTTTTGTTTGTTTATTTTGTTCTGTATCTTACTAGTGGTGTGAATTTGTGCAAGGTACAGAATTATTTTGTGCATGCATTCACACTGAAAGATGAGCGTGGTTCTGCCACCTTTGTAGAATAATGGAACAGATGAGAATTTGGGTGTGTTTGTGTGTGTATGGAAGTATGGCAGTGTTCTACAAGGGTGAGTGTCTTTATATACAGCATTAAATACAGCGTTCTGTTTAAATGCAGTCATATACACTCCTAACTATGCCTAGGGAACTTTTGAGAATCCTGAGAAACGCAGTAATGTTTTGAGAAAGTAGCAGGGATGACGAGACAAACAAGTCACGGTATTTGGTCTTTGTTTATTAATTTCTTCTGGATTTTAATATGAGTCACTTTATAATGCAAAAGTGTGCTGGAAATTTGTCATTTAGGAACAAAAGGGAAAATACAAAACCATTATCAAGATTGGTGGTAGCAAATCTATGGCCCGTGTGCTGCGGCAGATTCTTTAGATTCCTGAAAGTCTAAGAGGTTCAAACCAGATTTAAATCGGTTTCTGAATTTTAAAAAATGAACAGGTGTAATATAAGCATGAATCATTCACATTTAAAACTCATTTGAATTATTTTATTTCTTAATTCCAAAGGGTCGGTTCTCAAAACAAAAATAAGCATATCTACAAAGCTTACGTGCAAATCATAAACCCTCAATTCCGTAGTGAGGAAACAAAATCTTAGAGGATAGATCCATGGATCATGGCATAAATCCCAAACCCAAGTTAATTAGCTTTGAGACTGCAAATGCAAACCATCATAGGATACGTGAGTGTGTGATTTCCTCATGGAAGCATTTTTAACTATAATATCAAATATTCCTTTTGGAAATTGCAGACAGATGGTCAGAGGACTTCTTTCATATTTGCCACTGACTTTTCCAAGATCTGGTAAACAGATGAGTTTTGAGAACTTTGTGATTCAGCTCTGGTGAAAAAAAGACATTTAAGTTTCTTGCTTTAAACATTAAGAAAACCAGACAATAGGTCAGAGACAGAATAGTATGGGAGGAGGCAGAAGCTGCAGTGGGGTGGAGGTGGCCAGGTGAAGGGAATGAGTGAGGTGCACAGGAGGGTGCTCCATCTACTGAAAGCTTTCAGAACTGCCCCCTGACAGGCGCACAAAAGGACTGAAACTGTGCTGGGGTGAGCTCCGTGCACATCAGAATCAAACTAAAAAGCAGCAACAGAACGGTATATGAAACTTAAGTTGGAAACGGAACAATCTAGTTCTGAATAGACCATGGCTTGAAAAAAATCTCGAGGCAAAATAAAAAAAAAATTTCATCTGAATTACAGTGAAGCCTCATATCCACTTTGGTGGTGTGCATCTAAAGCAGAAATTAGGGAAAATTTATAGCATTCGTTGCTTATATAAAGTCAACTTTCAATGGTTTTGGGGTCTCTTTTAGGAAATTACAAAGAAAAAGAAATTTAACTAGTCAAAAGAAGAACAAAGTAAAGAGCCTCAATCAGTTCAGTGGAAGAATTTTAATGAAGATCTATAAAGCTAAATCCAACTCTGATAAGACCGATGGAATCAACAAACTTCCACCCAAACTGCAAAAGAAAAAAAGGCACACAATTTATCAATGTTAGGAATGAGTGAGGAGACACTTCTATAGAACCAAACAGAACAGTAACAGAAATCAGTGAGCAGTTTTATGCTGTAACTTGACAACTTAGGTGAAATGGATAAATTATTTACAAGACACAATCTAACAAAGTTTATCTAATTAACAGGCACCCCCAGTGCTTTGAAGCACTTGTCTCAGAGATTCAGGAGGCTGAGGCAGGAGTTTGAGGCCAACTTGGGGAATCTCACAAGATCCCTTCAACCACCACCACCATCACTACCACCACCACCAAAAAACAAGGGTGCACACAAGCAGCCTGACTCTGTGTTCACTGAAAGGATTACATTTATCATTAAAAATCTTCCAACACAGTTCAAATCCAGAATTCTGAATGCTGCAAGCTATTTAAGGAAACAATGATAACAATTTTATAGGAACTGGCAAAGAGTAGCTGACAAAACACTTTCCAACTGATCTAAGAGGGCAGAACTACCCTGGTACCAAAGCCAGAGAAGACACTGGGGAAAACAAAACAAAGAAACAAAACCTAAACTCCCAAGTTGTTCACAAACATAGAGTCCAAGACCCCTAGTGCCAGTTAAATACCTGAGTCTAGCAGTTTATAAAAAGGATGATACATTGTATGCCCAAGTGGGTTTTATCCCTTAAAGACAAGCTTGCATGGTATTCAAAGTTTTAACATTGATAAGCAATGTAAATCAGTGTCACATTGACAAAAATATAAAACATAAACTCAATAGATGATAATTGGATGAAATTCACTTTACATTCTTAGTAAACACTAGGAGCATAAAATATCACCAGGACGTGAAAAAAGTCACCTGAAGATATCTCAATCTACCAAAGTGCCTTCCCTATGAGAACAGTTATTCTGCACTGTTTTATTGTTTTTTGCTGACAATTTTCCTTGCCATTGTGAAAGTAGTATAAACATAATATATTATTTAAACAGATTGATAACATATGGATTGGAAAGAAAGAATTAAAACTACATTTTTATGTCCGTGGGACATCCTACTTACCATGTTAGAATTATTGGACTAAGGAATGAGATTTTTGTAATTTCAGGATGCATGGGAAACATAAAAATGTTCAGTTACATTACTGTGTACTGTCAAGTAGTATTTGGCAGTTAAAGTTGAAATGACATTTATAGTCATATCAAAAATAAGAAATAAGGGTGCACTTAGCAAAATATGTGGAAGAGCTTCACAGTAAAAATTACATAGTATTAGAAAAAATCTAAATGAGGATAAATATTCATAAGACTCAATATCTTAAGACAATTTATACCACATGCATTACACTGATACTGTATATATTACAAGTTACAGATTCATTCATATCAAATGAAATATTTCCATGTTTTTATCATAGAAACTGAAAAGTTGATTCTCACACTTATATGAAAATGCAAAAGATTCAAAATAGCTAAAATAATTTTGAGAAAGTAGAGCAGTGGTGGGAAACTTCCAGTATCTGAACCCAATACAATGTGGTAAATTCCACCAATAAAATTATAAGATAGGAAGCAAAAAATAAGAAATAGACTCACTACAGCTGGTCAATTAATTTATAGGGAAAGACCCAGACAGTTTAGCAAGGAAATAAATGATCATCTTTAACAAATGGTAGTGGAAAAAACTGTACATTTCCTTTTCAGAAAGTGAATCCTGAATGTTGCTTTACAAAATATACAGAATTAACCAATAGGGGTCATACATCTAGAGAGCTAAAATGATAAACCTAATGGGAGAAAACATGGGGGAATTTTTAAAATTTTTTATAATTTTAGGTCAGGTAAGATAAAAATGTACGCTCAAAAATATTGCTAAATTGGACCATGTAAAAATTTAAACCTCTTGCTTTTCAGATATAACATTTAAAAAATGGACAAATAAGGTCTTGTGCCCAGCATAAATAAATTGTTCATCTTAATAAGGAAGAAGTCCATCCAATTAAAATGCAGTGACCTAAAGGTTTAGATAGACCATTTGCCAAATATCACCATCAAGTATGGAGAGATACGTCTACACAATCAGAAGAGTGAAGACTGAAATTAGAAGACTGAAAATACCAAGAGTTGACATAGTAGAAATCCATTTCTGAAGATTTCTTGTTAATAAGGCAAGGTGGTGCAGCCCATTCATAAATCAGTGTTTCTTCAGAACTTAAACATTTAACATGGGTCCCCCAAAGCCCAGTCTTATGCACTTGCCCAAGATTAATTGTGCTGAATAATGTCTATAAGAAGATACCTAACCAAAAGTCCAGAGCAATATTTATTTATTTCAATAACCAAAACTGGACACAAACTAAAAGTTTATGTATGGGAATGGACAAGTTAATTATGTAAGAGAAAATAAACAGTGCTATTGAAGTATAAAAAGAAAACAATGTATACAGTGTATATAGTCATCACAGTAGGTGGATCTCAGAAACATCATGCTAGGTGAAAGATCCCAAATACAAACCAGTAACTGTGTTGTACCTTACTGCAAACTCAATAGTGATCAAAATGGTAGTAACAGAATTCTTACAGATTTAGGGTACAGGATGGGAAAACAAATTGACAGCAAATTTATGTGACAGAATTTTTGAGTTGATACCCATATTTTATATCAACATGAGATAGTATGGACAGAGTTTGCAAATTTTGGAAACTCACTGAATGTCACATTTAAATGAGTAAGCATTATCCCATCTAAATTCTGTCTTAACATAGCTAGTTTCAAAAATGAAGTTTCAGCTCTATAGGACAAACTGATACTTATAGAACTTGTTGGATCCAGTAACCAGATTGCATAAGACATGGCCAGAGTTTGTCAAAGCATAATGAATGCCATGTTTCTTTGGCATTTAAACCAAGCATTACATGTAAACTTTACAATGAGAAAGATAATGATAAATGTTATATAACATTTAGCAAAATGAATGTGTGTGTGTGTGTATTAGTAAAGCTGTTTGAAATCCAGTGTAATCAATCTTTAGCAGTCACCTACCATAAAGACTCCTTCCTAAGTAGTTATTTTAAGACCAACAGTTATTTTAAGACCAACAGCTCTATAGTCCTCATTAATTTATTATAAGAAGTGGCTTTTGTGGCCAGTTTATTTCTTAAACACTGTTCCTACCCATGGGTACTTTCTGAAAGCAAGCATTTCTGTCTCGTGTTTTTAGATGTTGTCGACATGGACATGTCTGAGAATTAATGATTTACAGATTACATCTGAGATTAAATGACAAAAATTCTTCTTGAAATTAGTAGTTTGTAATGAAGAACCCTAAGGAAGAACCCTAGGGAAGAAATGAAGCAAATATGTATTTAGCCATAGTACCTTACTTTTTCTTTTCCCTAACCCTAGGGAAGAAATGAAGCAAATATGTATTTAGCCATAGTACCTTACTTTTTCTTTTTAAGGGCACATTTTCTGTGGCTGTTTGTTCACACCTTGTCCTCCTGCAGTAGTATGAGCACTGCTTGGAACGCAGAAGCCCTAGCCAATAGAACCTTCTGTAATGATGGAAATACTTCCAGGCTGTGCTGCAAAATATGGTAGCCATTAACCACACACAGCTGTTGAGGACTAAATTGTAGCTATGGAAATAATGGATTTTTAATTTTCTTCCATTTTAATTAGTAAAATTAAAATGTAGTCATCAATTACTGGCTACAATACTGAATAGTACAGATATGGACCTAAATCTAAAAGTGCTATTTAGTGCCATGTAATAAGTAATGATGCTGTGTATGCATGTGTGCACATGTGTGTATGCACATGTGTGTGCGTGTGTGTGCATGTGTGTGTGCGTGTGCATGCGTGTGTGTGTGTGCATGTATGCAGACGCTTTTGTGGCCTGGCATCTTGTCTCTGTTTTGGGGAGAGCATCATGATTCATATTTAAACAATACAGGAACAAGAAGAATTATTGTTTCTTCTCATAATAACTGTGGAATTATTATGCTTTTGCTATTAACTACTCCTCTGACGTAAAGAAAATCTCATATTGACTTTTTGTTGTCAGTTTTCTTAGGGTTTAACTTCTGGGCTAGTGTATCAAAAATCTAGAACATATTGACTATTATATTGGTCTTGAAACTAGGAAAATAAAGTAGTTTCAAGGATATTTGAGATATTGTTTGTGTCTTCAAGAAAATTCCTTTGTTTCTTGATCATCAGACACTAGGAAAGTAAAATTATGTACTGTTAAAACAGCAATAGAAATTGAGATTCCTGTTGACATTGTTGATATCAGCAATGATTTGATCACAGATGTTTAATAGGAAAAATAAAGATATGTGAAGGGTGTATTAGCCTTTCATTTGAATATATTTCCACAGTTGGTTGCCCATATAAAGAAATGAGTTATTCCACTTTAGATGTCACTTTGCTACCTACCAGCAAATAATTCAGAGGTTAAAAATTAGCATATCTTTTAAGTCATCACTGCAGCATATAAATTTTTACTCTGAAAGTTTACAGCCTTCTGAGCTACTGTATCACTTAGACTTATTTTAGCTGCAAGATAAAATTAATGGTGATTTCAGTCCTAAGGATATATGTTGTTCCCTCAATGAATTTGAGGACTTGGGCTGTCCAGGGTTGGAGCAGAAACTGCAGTGTATTAATAGGACTTAGCTGTCACTTTGCTCCCTTGTCCTCATGCTGCTGGCTCCTGCTTCCTGCTGGCCCTGTTTGCACGGCTGCTGGCAGCTTTCGGAGCAGCCACCTTGGGGGGTTAGGGCATCGCCTACTTCTTTCCTCATCTGTTTCGTATCCAAAATCAACTGCGAAAGCCAAAGCTTTCAGAGGAGCGTGTGCAGAATTGTACCCTGGAAGTGGCTCCGCTGCCCCTTGGTGAAGTGGGGAGGAAGTCTCTGGTCTGGAAGGAGTAAAGGGAAGAATCATTTTCTGACTCCTGAGTCTAGCAGTCTAGGTGGCAGGTGGTGGGGGAGGCACGAGAGGATACCTCCTCCCCCACCCTCCCACTGTTAAAGGCTGCAGAGACCCTCGGCAGTCACATTACATAACATATTAGTGTAGTATTTGTAATAAAATCACTATTAATGCAATCAAATCCACGAAGTAACCTGTCTCCAGATTTTAAATAAGAACAGGATTAGAACAGTCTCTTGCTGATCTCTATTGGAGCTCTAATGTCTACTTAAAAATCTTGATAGTTTGTGCAGACTGGAGATTTTTGGACTAATTTAGACCTTTAAAACATTGCATTAAAGTATCATTTATCTTCATTGCTGACTTTTCTGAGTGAGTCTGAAATCTCATATTCCATATTCAGCCTTGCTGGGTCCTAGGCACCCTTCACCGGAAGGGGATTCTGACAGCACGGGAGACGCAGTTTCCCCAGGGCTGTCCCACTTCCCTTGGGACTGTGGACTCAGTTTCTTTCTGGTGTATCTTCTTTATTAATAATCACAGCACACGTCTTAGTGTGTGCTTCGTGGAATATTTCTGCCTCTCGTTTTGTGTCCTGAGACTCCTGTGAGCCATTACGGCGTGTACACCTTACCGTTCGCACAGCGTTGCTTTCTGTACCATGAGCGCCCTCCATGGTGGTTTTTTTTTTTTTTTTTTACTGACCAGGCGTTCTCCCGATAAGAAATAGAAAGTTTAACCCTAGCAGACGATTCCCTACAGAATCAGAGATACTAAGGAGAAAAGCAACCATTTCTCATTCTTATATTTTCTTATAGTTTCAAAGAAATGTTATTGATTGACTTGAAATGCCAAGAAAGGGCTGGAAAATTGAGCAGAAGAGAATATGTATGGATGCCTTTCATATCTTGTGAGACTCACTGTGGGACCTTGGCTGTCTTTGAGAATGGTTAAGTGTGTGTTTGAAGAACTCATGCCATAAAATTGAGGGAATTATAATTTAATGATGTGGTACCAAATAATTTACCCTTTCCATAATTTTAATCTTGGTATATCTTTGGTCTTATTAAATACTATTTAATATTGATGAGCTGTTTGAAATGTCTTTGGCTTTTTTTTCCCTCAAGAGGAATGAGAAAAGTAAGCCACTTTTCATTGGGAAAGCTTTAAAATCTGATTAGGGTGTTCCTTGTGAATACAAGTGATGTTCCTTCAATGAAAATTTGATACAAAAAAACTTTCATCTAGATCCCTGAAGTCTAACTAATAAATAGTAGGAATTACATGCAGGACTATAAATAAGTTTGTATAAAGGGCCAAATGGATTATTCACACCATTTATGAGTTTTTCACTCTCAGTGGTGTCTGCACAAAATTATTCAGTGTCGTCTGTGATGAATTCCGCCTTTGAAGGCTCTTGCCGGCACTGTATGGAATGTAGGGGAAAACAGAGAAGAACATATGGAAATCATAAATGTATGTAGTTGATTGTTAGAGATGCCTGCTATGAGAAAAATTAATTTACATGGCATTGAAAGAAAGAGTAGGAAGATCATAGTGAACTTTGCATATGTTCATGATTACTGTTCTTATTTAAGACTTCCCCTTCCCCCAGCCAAATGTGGACACCTGGGTTTTTTTTTTAAGCATCTTTTTAAGGCAACCAGTGAAATACTGGGTTTCTTCCAGCTATATCCTGCCTCACTGCCTGCCTACTTCCATATGCCCCCTTTTGTTTTCTTTTTGGCCACTTGAGATGCCTTTTTTATTTTTCTTTGATTCAACCACCCATTGGATAGACTAAAAATAGTTTGAGCTGCAACAGAGCAGCTGACCCTTTGTGACTGTCAGTCTCTTGGCCAGAACTGTTGCCTGGGAGTGGAGGTGGTTAGGGAAAAGTATAGTTGGACAATATCCTGTCTGCAGTTTGGTAGTTTTTGAAGCCTCCGGTTTCCTCTATATCCATACCCTATGTCAAACTCCAATTGATAACAACAAGAGTTTTGCAGTTCAAGAACACCTTCCAGGGGATGTATAATTCTGCAGAGCAGCAACGGCTTCTCTGTGACTTCAAGCCAAGCATAAATATTAGCTAGTTTTGGAGCTGTTATTTCAGCCCATTTCACTGTGTGAGTTTCTACAATTTCCCCCATCCCAGCCATTTACTTCTGACCTATTCCTGCCCTTTCACATAAACGTGACTCCTCCTCTCGCTGTGGTAGATGGAACAGCAGGTGTTAATTGTGTTTAAATGCAGATCCAGTACCTGACCACATCTGCCTCTCTGCTCTGGTTTTATCCTCTAGGGAACATTAACCAACCAGTGTGCCTGGATTAGACAGGAACCATCTTCTGATAGACTGAAACAGAAAAGATTATATCAGCACTTTGAAATGATCTCCTATGTGCTATATTAGTCCATGTAGACTGGACTTACCCCTTTTATAGTCTGAGACCAGCTTCCTCTGGCTACATAGTCACACCAAGAAACTGATACCCAAAGAAGCCACCTGGTAATAACATTTTTATTTAAAAAAAATCCTGCCTAATGAAATGTACTGTTTAGTCATGGAGTCTTTAGCAAATGGGTTTTCCTAACCATACCGAGAGACATAAAAACTCAAAACAAAAATAGTGAGATGCATTCATAGATATCATCCCCAAGTGGAGACTGCACTGTCCAGTTTCTAAGAGTACCCCAAGGGGCCGGGGGAAGTGGCCTACAGTTTTTAGGTAGCCTGTTCTTATCTGGACATTTGCAGGAACTTTGGCATATTAAAAATTCAACTCTGAAGAGCAAAGAGTTTCTGCCGTAACTTTAGCTGTGCACCACAGAAATTATTTCACGTTTTATATTTATCTGGCCCAGGAAGGTGCTTAGCGTGGTTGGGATTCCCACACTATGAGTTGAGTATGTTCACTTTGTGTTGACTTGAGTTTTTAAATTCTCCTTTTTGGATATACTTAGCTGTTAAATGAGATTTGTAGTAGTAGTTTAAATTCTATTTTAAAAGAATCTTTTAAAACCGAAAGAGACTTAAAACTGCATATCTTTTCCCTTAAGGTTTAAATATTAAGATTTGTCGACAAGAAAATGTTTGGGTAGTATTAAAGTAATTATCTCTGTCCACTTGGGACATGCTCTTAGTTGTTTTGGCATTAACCTGAGGGTACAGATGACTGTTCTTATACAAGATTTCCAGTGAAACACTGGACTAAGTTTATGGAAGAAACCCTCACCTTCAAATGGTTGCCTTAAAAATATGCAGCTAGGAAGGTCCCAGTAGGTGAAAAGTGTGTGCCTAAGTCCTACCTAACAGAAAATATAGACTCAAATGGTTTCATTTAAATTGTTTCTCCCCTTTTTAAATAGAAACACACACTCTCTTACTCTGCAGAAGGAAAGTATGCAGTATTACAAACTTGAGTTTTTAAAGGCTTGGCTTCTCTATTGAATTCAAAAAAAGTACCTTACAGGTACTGGCTGAGAGAATGTGTATTTAATTTTTTCTGTCAAAGATCATATTAGTATCTCCAATAGGATGAAGGTAATAAAAAATTAGGCATTCAAAAGTTAGATTATAGACTGTCAAAAAATAACTCCCAAATAAAATGTAAGTATCACCTGTGTTTATGGCTCTCCTTTGACGTCTTTCTTTTAGAGTTGGTGTTTTCTTGCACGGATAATATAAGTCATAACATTTGGCTTCAGGTCTTTCTCAAACATTCAGGACTATCTATGTAAGTGACCTGGTGTACTGTTGGTCTTAGGGCTCAGCATACTGAATACATACTATTATTAGTACTGTTATTTCCATTGCTGCTTTATTATTTTCATCGTTGTTTGGAATAATGTTCCCCAAGAGCAGTGCTAAAGCATCATTCCTTTTAAGAGCTATTGTCTTGTTGTAAAGAGTGAAGTATAGGACTCAGAAAAAAACTCACTTGTCCTGGGTAGCACTATTAAGGCAGCTCCTCCTTCTTCGGGCTCAACCCTTGCTGTAGGATGGCTTTTACTTTCTTTAATATGTATTTTGAAAAACACCTTTACTTGTTTTTAGAGCATTAAAGTGTGACTTTTTTGAAGTGTATTCAATCTGTCAAGTTTCCTAAGATCCTGCTGGCTCTATTCTGTCAGTGTCAGTGATGGAATCAGATACTGTCCCTCCCTGGGCATCAGCTTTGAGGTTGTGCAGATACCTGATGCTAATATATGACAGTGGTTAACATATGACAGTGCAGCCGGAGATTGAGCTGAGCGGCACCAGCACCTGCCTGGCGGGCACGAGGTTGTGAGTTTAATCCTCAGTAACTCCCTCCCCCAATATGTAACAGTGCAGATGAGACAGGAAGTCCCACCGCCGGGGTGGAAAGTGGATGAACATTTCCTTGAAATACACATGCACACAAGACCTATGTACATAAGACCCAAAAGCCATTATTGAGAAACTGTCACAGCTGAAATTCTTTTCTGTGCTGGATTTAAAACTAAACAAAACAATCTCTCAATATTGTATCAAATGAAGGTTCCTGCAATCTTACATCACAGCCTTAAGAAGATCAACCCCTTAGTGGTATCAAAGGAAAAACCTTCAGATTATCTTGGCTCTCAGTTCCAGGGCCTCCGCTCCAGTGGGCCTTAGTTTTAAGACTGGGGAGATGTTTGCTCCTGCAGGGTAAGTTTCTCCATGCCTTTTTTTTCCTCTTGCCCTTGAAAAAAAACGGTTACTGGAGATTTGTGCTAACATGGTTATCTCACTATCCTAAACTCAGTGTACTGTGGTATACAAGAGAAAGACAGGCTAAGTTGGAATTTGTTAAATTTTTAATTTTTTAAAGAAATAAACACGTGTTAGGTGGAAGCTCAATGTGTTATCTTCTAGAACGATCATGTCTCGTCTAGTTGACCAAAACCCTTTGGGAAAGGGCATGACTCATAACTCTTATCCAGTAACACAACTTAAGCAACGTTAGTGTAAAAAGATGGATTAAAATTTTATTCATCAATATCCATCAGCATCACGTGAGTGCCTGAGCCATTTCTGTCAAACACATTTCCAGACACTGAGCTTTGGCTTCTCCCAGAGTGTTTGCTTTTGAAACCGGCTGCTCGCATAGTCTGGAGGCCCCTCGCTGTGGCTTTCCATCGTGATGTCATCAGCCAGATGCTGAATTTTGGGGTAATGGCTCCTGCTCTCTTGTCTTGACACCCTGATCCTTTAACAGACTCCACCTTTGAGGAGAAGCCTATCTTCATGGCCAGAGTCTATGGAAATAGTGTCAGGACCTGCTATTTCTGGGCATCTTTAATATAGTAATGTTTATGCTTTCGGATGAACAAGAATAGAAATGTTTATAAGTAGGAGGCAAAGAGAGGCTGGAGTCATCGGCTTGGTTGGGGCCTGCTTGTGCAAACAATTCTCCCTAATTAGAGCCCTTCTGGATCAGCTGCACTATTATCCTGACCATATGCAATTAACTTGACTTTTCCTCCTCTGTGTGTAGAAATAGAATGAATGCACGGAAGGTTCTCCCTCTTTCATCATCCTCAGCTAGGACTACACAGCCCTCCGGAACCCGTCTTTTCTTCGGGAGTTCTAATATCTCTGTACGGCATTAAATTTAATAGGGCTAGTATGTCAAGAATAGAATCATAATTATGGAAAGTCAGTTTAAAGGAGAATGAACGGTAAAGAGAAATGAGATTTTTAATGGCTTGCCAAGAGTTATAATTAATGAGATGAAAATTTGGCTACACGTGTGACCTTCAGGTAGAGGCAGACGAGGCCTGGTGTAACTGGAGCTGGAGAGAAGAATTCTGCAGGCGTGCACGAGAACCTCGGTGAAGAGACAAAGCAGGCAGCACTGTGGGCCCTTGGAGGAAAGGTGTCCTGCGTTTCAGCAGTGGCTCCTGCAGGCGAAGGACCACTTCTGATCTGTCTCACCTCACGAAGCCGCTTTTCATGACTGTTAATTTGTGCATCTGCTCTTCCCTAGTATCTCTTTGGCACATTGAATTTCTTGGGACACTATTTGAAAAAAAAAAAAGGAAAGAAGAAAAATAAAAGAAGAAAATAACCCAAATGAATGCCAGCTTGAGTGCTTAATAGTATCCTGCTGTTCAACTTCCTCACACACCATGTGGGCTCCTGAGGCCATAAAAATTGTTTTTGTCTGATTAAACACAAGTCCCTTTGAACTCTTTGGGGGTTCTTTTCTGCTCACACTTCCTTATAACTGTGTGCAAAGTTTTTATTTTTATTTGTTTGTTTTGGTTTGGAATCCAGAGTGCCTCCAAGTCAGCCCACATCACCTCCTCCATCCTTTTCTTAACAGCATAAAAAAAAAACAAAAAAAAACAAAAAAAAAACTTGTGTTCCTGTAACATCTGCTACTTGCTGTAGCCGGAGGCACAGAGAAGCAGAACTGAACGTTCACACACGCCCCCTTTGTACTTTCTCGTGAACAGAAACTGGCGACCAGAGGACAGAAGCAAATCGGAACAGGCATCCAGCAGCTGGTTCATACAGGACGTTAGTAACCCACATGCTTACCACCGATGGAGCCTCTGTCTTTTAAGGAAGCCCACAGAGAAGAAATGCCTTTATAAACGTGGCTGGCTCTTACCCTGGGCCAAACACTGCTACTTCTTGGGAGAGCACTGGGATGAGGAAGCAGGATGGAATTTAGATCTGTGTCATTGGAAGCAGCGTCCACTTCTAAAGCCCTTAAAAGCACACCTGAAGCTAAATGGTTTGCTGATCTTAGGGTTGAGGTTAAGTAATTCAATCAATTCCAAGATCAATGCCATGATGCCTATTTCCTCTGAAATTGTCCAGTGGGCTCTAGGAGTTATGGATAACCCCGGAAGGAGAAAATGACCCTACTCAAGAAGAATTTGTAATGTGTCCATTCATTCCTGCGTGTTTGTTTTTGTTCCTTTGCTCCTTGTGGCCCATGGCTTTTTTTGACTCTTAGTACAGGGCCCGTCTTGTCAGTGTCCCGTTATAGCAGCTTGTTAAGTACAATCTACATAGCCAGGTCTTTATCTCAGGTCCACCCGCTCCTGAGCTTGGGAACAGCCTGCGCCTCCTTGTCCCCATCTCCACTGGGGTTTTTAGTTGGGAACTCCACTTAGATGTACAGAGGGGATCTGTAGGATTCTCCCACAAATCTATTTTTCATGCATTTCGCCTGTGTCAGAAATGGCCCCCTAGGTTGTAGTTCCAGTGGAAAATGTGGGCACCTCCTGTAATTTCTCATGCTTTCATATTTCCCCCATCAGTTAGTCCAAGGCTTGGCCTAGAACTGGGCCTCTTCTTTCCATCTCCCCTACTCTGGACTCACCCACTGTGTTCATTCCGAGTCTTCTGTGAGAATCTCTTACTTAGCAGCCTGCAGAGCTCCCAGAGATACTAGGCAGCTCGTGCACCCACGCCGTCCTGTGCACACACTTTGCCCACCCAGTGCCATACAGCATAGGGGCTCAGCAGAAGCACAGCCACAGGCCGGATCTGGCCCTCTGCTTCCTACCATGAACCTTATCTTGTGGGAACACAGCTGTGACCTCTTGATTGGCTATGTCTACAGTGACAATAGCAGGTCAGTAGTTAAGACACTGATCGTATCCCTGCAAAACCTAAGACATGGTCTGCTCCTTAAACAGCGAGAGTTTATATCCTTTCCATAAAAGTCCAGGCCTTTTACTTTGACTCAGATCAGAGCACGAAGGTCCGCCATGCCTCTGCCATGCCTCCGTCTTGGCTCTTGAACTTCTGCCCTTATCAGTTACCCTTGTGCTGGGCTTCCTGAGGCCGCCCCTGGAATTCTTCTCACAGATCTATCTGCATGGCCTCTCCTTGCCATTTTAGTGCCAGCTTAAATGTTGCCTCTGCAAACTCCACACACATTGCTTCCATTTGCACTCTGAAAAGGCACCCCATTGTATGAACACCATGGGCACTTATCACTCTCCGCACGGATTCTGTCTCCCTCGCGGGGATTCAGGCTCGGTAAGCGGTACGATCTTCTCTGCTTGTTTTCCTGCAGCATCTGCAGCTTCCAAAGCAGGAGCAGGCACCAAGTAGGAATGTGGCCCTCAAAGAAAGGGCTGCAGGGGCAGGCAGTTCGCGGGCCTGGCAGGGCTGGTGTGCTGGGCTGAGGCGAATGGGATGGGAAAGTGGGCTGGGGGAGGGGAAGGTCTGTGGAGCCATCTGGGACATGTCGGGCCACGAATGTGTATGTGGACATGTCAGCAAACACTGAGCACAAGACCGGAACTGAGCCTGTAACGCTGCATTCACAGCTCCCCTCCAGGGACTCAGGGCCGGGCCATAAATACAGCCTCTAGTTTGTCTTCACAGTGGCTTTGTGTGCTGCTGGGGGATGGAGGTGGCTGCTTCATGGCTGGGCTTATGGATCTTGTCAGTTAGTACCTCGAAGTGAAAACAACCGTGTGTTCACTCAAGTAAACCAAAAGACAGAGAAAAAGCAAAGTACCGTTTACTCAGTGTATTCCTGTGGACCTGTCTTTGGAGAGGTGGGTGATCGGATGGTGTCAGGCATAGGGCTCCCTTGGGGATGCTGGGCCATGGCGGAAATCACTGTTGGAGAACTCACAACCCAGAGGCTATAAATGTGAGCTTTTGTTTCATGTTTAAAATTTTTGCTCTACTTGTTCACTTTTTTAAGTCTAACGTCTTGAGTGTTTGGCTTGGGCATGCTGGTACCTCTGTGGGGTCTGGGAGTTAGGCATGTGCTGACACGAGCTAAGGCCAGGCTGGGAGCCCCGTACAGTTTGCTCTTCCCTCTCAGAGGAGAATGGAAGGGTGGAATAGTAATTAGTTGAAATTTCAAAATGTTTTTATCTGAAAGCATAGAATGCACTTGCCTTTTGCTAACAGCAAGGATAATGATTTTCTCCATGTCTTTCTCATTTATGACAAAGAATATTGAAAGCCATATAAGAGCAATTGAAAAAAATACAGTGAGGATGTTTCCATCAGGGATAATTCACGTGTCTTGGGAGCTCTCCTATCTTGGTGTTGGCTGTTTCACTGGTGAGCTTCATGCTCATGCTTTGCAGGACTCTTAATTATGGTTGCTGAGATGACAGTGCAGTGGTGGTGACCCCTTTAGAGGTTTCAGGGATCCAAACACAGCATGCGTGTCATAGATTCACCACCCCTGATGGAGATATTGCCTCTTTCTTATCTGTGTTTCTGAAAAAGTAAACTTAGTTTGCTGAATAACTTCTGATAAATAATTATTCCGCTTTTTAGTATATGATCTTTTGGACTAGTATTGATAGTTGTTTTCTATAAAAGTTAAAATAGTAAATATTTTCGGTGTTGCAGGTCAGAGCACTTTGCCAATGTAGTACAGGTGCAGCTCTAGAATATGTGCAAATAGATGTGCCCTGCTGTTTTTCTGTACTTTATTTACAAATGCAGTGAGGGATTGGATTTGACCTATGGGCCATAGTTGGCTGATCTCTGTCCTAGAACCTGCACATCGCTTATATTTTTTGAATGCTAAGAGTGACTTCAAATACATTCATGGAGTTATTTGGATATAAGCAATCTTGTGTAAAATGATTAGTACAAGAGTTATTTTCTTGTATTTCTGACTCTTACAAATCAATGTGTATGTTTTCAAATATATTGCCAGGGTACTTTGTGGGACTTATTTTACTTATTGCGACTGTCATCAAATGAGAGATAATCTCTGCATCAGGGATCCTCGTGATTATGCCCAAATTTGATAATTGACTAGAAAGACCCTTAGTATTCAAAAAGGTTGCAACATATTCTTAGCTTTTTGATTTTTTTTTTTTACAGTGGTAGTACTGCAGATTGATTAACATTAGCAAGCATAAAAGGCACTTGAAATAAAATCCAGACTGTAGACAAAATTCTATTTGTTCTCTTCAACTAGTATCATTTGGACAGTAATTAATTTACCCAGAAACAACAGTTTATAAAGTGTGGATTGTTATCAAAAAGAGAAGCCTCCCTTCCCTTCGGTGTGTGGGGTTGGCCTCCAAGGCATGGAGCACCTGCCTGGTTGACCTCTGGTACTTTTTTCTAGCCCTACAGACAGAGCATGAGCAAGCACACATCCAGTGTGGCCTCTCTGCTATGGCTCATGGCTGTCAGACAGAAAGACCTTATCAGGGCTTACAGGTATCATGCAGAAGCAGGTGGAAGGCAAATTCTTTTCTTCAGAGTATGCTTGAATACCCCAGACCTACGGGATCAACTTATTTCTGTACCATCTCTCACTTGACCAGTTCAATCCCAGGTAGACCCTTCTGCACCTGAGAGTCAAATCCAACTGCCAAAAATCAAGTATCATGTTATTTCCCTTAATGAATTTGAGGAAGGGAAGATGGTTTTGTTGGGACCAACTTCTTATTCCATTCTGCTGGATCCTGTGGCGGTGGACAAGACTCAGAATTAAGTTGATTTCCAGTGCTGGAATAAAAGAACAAATCCTCTTAGTTACCAAGGAATGCTGCTTCGAACATCTTTGCAAGTCACTGTGCATGGAGTGTCCCCTGGCCATGTCCAGCTACCGGGAGGTTGAAACATGCCCAATCTCATTTGAGAAGTCAATAAGTGTAAGATCCACTTTGGATTTCAGAGATGTAGAAGACACAGCCATAGGGTAAAAATATCTCAATAGTTTTCATTTTGATAATGTGTTGAACTAGTTTAGCTATAATGAATGCAACTATGTGTTCTTTCTTTTTTAAAAATACCTTTATTACAACATATTTGCAGTACACAATGATTACCTTTATTTGGGGAGCTTGTAAATCTACCTAAGACACCTTCTTTTTTTTTTCATCCTGGCTGTTAGAAAATTTAAAATTACGTGTCTACCTCCTATGATATTTTCATGAGACAGCATTGATTCAGAGCATTGATGTCCAGTGGAGCTCTCTGGATTGTATTTATCTTCACTTTGGCTTTCCTGAGTGTCTGTGTCACCCTGTAGTTAAATTACAAGTGTCCTGGAGGCATTCATGTCTTCCATGTCTTCATGCACCAGCAAGTAGCTACAGTAAGTTCTTTTATGTAGCAGGTGCTCAGTAAATATGTGTTGGTTACATAAATCAATTTTTGTCTTGATCCAACATTTTGGTGCACATCTCCCTAAAATATAATTCCTGGAGAATTCTGGGTCTGCCTTGGAAGGCATAGTCTGACTCTGATGTGTGGACACAATCTCTGCTGCAAAGCAGGCACCTTGGGACTTCTTAGTCCTTTCTCCAAGCAAGGCAAGATCATTGCACAACCTCTGGCTTGTCTTTGGATTTCTCTGTCTGCCTTCTTCTGAGTTCTGAGGTCTGTAGAAGTAGTGGACTACATTACAACTGTGAGTCTTTAATGTTAAGGATAGAGAAAAGAAACTGATCATGAATTGGGAAAATGGAACAAAAGGAAATAGTAGCTTAAGCAAATTATTTATTTTCTTAAATCTGAGGTGCAGCACTTCCCAAGTTAGTAGGAGCAAATATCATACTTCACACTTTACCAAGAAGTCTCTGAAGCTCTCCTCTGCAGTCCCTGTAGTCACTTGGTGGTGAGTGGCTTTATTTGTGCCTATGGGACACCTGGGTATCACTGCTTGCTCAGCAGGTCCTTTCCAGCACTCCTGAAAGATCTTAGTGCCCATTGAATAGAAGTCGTTCGTTTTTTACAATTTTAGTCATGTTAATGTCTTTTGTAATGCTAATGTTATAAATCTAAAGTAAATTACTTTTTAATGTCCTCTGGAACAACATAAAGATTGTGCAATTAGATTTTATAGCCTGAGGTCATATGCTGTAAGTCTCAAGTCAAGATTAAGACCCCTCTCCAGAGGTGAGTTACCTGGAGACCATGGCAGGTGCTTAGGAGCCACACAGAGTTTAAGGGAGGGACAGGCTGACCACTGGCCTCGCAGCCTGGAGGACAAGCTGGTCACAGTCCAGCAGCTTCGGGGTCTTGTTTAATTTGTGTATGATTTTTGCATAATCAGTTAAATTTAAAAAATCTATCTTTCTTGATGCATGCATAAAAAGTGCTTCTTGTGTGCATTATGCAGCAATAAAAGCCAGCCACTGATCCCCATGATTCTTATCCTAATTAATTGCTTCAGACAGTTTAAGGAAACAGGAAGTAGTATGACTGACACTGGAATGTCCCGAAAGGTCCATGCGGTGACAGCTTGGTCTCCACCTGTTGGTGATGCTGGGGGCAAAAGGGCTCAGAAGAGGTGAGCTCAGTGGAAGGGACTTAGGTCACTGGGATTATGCCCTTGTGTGGAGCTGGCGTTGACATGGTGGCAGCTTTCCAAACCATGAGCCCAAATATCCTTTTCCTCCTTTGGAATACATTTTGTCAGGTATTTTGTTACAGTGGTGGAAAGCCAACAGAGGGAGTTGTCAAGAGTTTAAAATTTGGCAGCACAAGGGAGGGCAGCTCCTGCCCATGAATCGGATTTGCTGACAACTTTCCATTAGTGTCTCGTCACACCTGGCCGGGTGTGGTGAGGAAACTCGGGGTAACTCAGAATCCCATGCGTCAGAGTAGCCTGGATGGCGTCTGATGCTGGCATTTAGATTCCAAGCTCACAGGTATTTGTCATAAGGCTGGAAACTCAGGCAGGAAATGAAAATGTGGAGGAAAGGCAAGTGCCCTCCCAGAGCTGCCTATGGCTGCTGCACCGACAGATGATAAACCTGGCACCTTTCTGCATGCTCATCCCGGAACCGCTGCTTGTAAGCCGTCTGGTCTCGGGCAGCTTATGCGTGGATTTCCTAGGAACCAAAACACTGTTAATTTTTCCGTACTCGGAGAGTCTCTGGTTTGAGTGTTCATACAGAAATCACTTTATAATTTTTTAATCACCTGCAATCCATGACATAATCTATATTCTCTCTCTCTCTCTCTCTATATATATATGCTTTAAATAACAGCCACAGTCTGGAGGGAAGCATGCATGTACTATTGTGGAGTAGGGAACAGAAGAAGGGAGGTGGCTGACTCATAAAAGCCACCCCAGGCAAGCTGAGGACAGGCTTCCTACCTAGAAGGCCCACAGGGCTGGAGATATAGCTCAGCGACATAAAGCGCCTGCCTGGCAAGCATGAGGTCCTGAGTTCCATTCCTGATACCAAAAAGAAAACAAACAAACAAGTAAGACTACCTAGACTATCCCCCTCAGGTGTTAGGGTTACCATATGTCAGTGCAGTGCAGTCATAGGAAGATTTGATGGGGCACTGGACACATTTAGGCAGAAGTAGATCCCAACCAAAACCATATGGGAAAGGACTTTCTGCACTTTCAAAATACTTCGCTTTCTGTATCATGCTTACAAATAAAGTGCAAATGAAAGGTGCTTTATCCTTTCTTGCTGTGTTGAGTCTTTTTTAAAAAAAATTTTTATTTAAAGAGAAACAAAAACATGTAAAGGGCAGAGATAATACAGAATTTAAAAAAAGATAAACAATAAGAAATCACTAGTTGATAAATTACATATTGTCCTCTTAGAAATAGTTGTTCAAGTTACAAAATTAAAGCATGCACAGTAGATATTCAAACAGTGAGACTGTAAACAGCTATGCATGCATGAATCTCTACATGTATGTCTATCCTTTCTGTATTAGAGGGAAAAACAAAACTTAGCAAGACAAAACAAAACAAATTCCTATAAAACCATGAAACCAAAAAGTCGTGTAAAACCACAGTACAAGGTGATATACAATGATTACTGTGTTGTTTCTCATTATCTTCAATAGAATTGTCTATATCATCAGGCATAAATGAATATAGCAGTATAACTGAATATAGCAGTACATAACAATATTAGTAAAAATAAAACATTGTAGACAGTATAAAACTTCAAAGGCAGGTAATAATCAAACCATAGTGGATATTCTAGTGAATCTTGTCATCTTAAGTGCAGTTGCCTATACTCTTAGACTTGATACTGTCAATCATAACAGCTTTTCTATCAATACAAAACAGTGATCTAACAAACCAGATTCAATTACGATCAGTCATGGTAAAACAGTGTAGGTTTTACAGAGCTATAAATTAACTTAATAGGAAATTAAGGATGATTAGCATACTATATCCTGTTATTTTCAGGATTACTGTCTGTGCCCTCAATTTAGTACAGGTAGAATGACTGGAACAGAATATAATACATCTAAGCAGAGTAGTGTGAGTAATGTGGGTTTTAAATCCTGGTGCACTATTAAGCATATAGTGTATCAAGGCCACCTATGTTAGAGATTCTAGCCATCCTTCTCTGCCTCATTTCTGCTATGCTATTTTTCTGCCTTTGTTTGTCTAGTTTTCTCTTTCATTCTACTGTCTGCCCCACTCATTGAGGCCTTTCTGCCACTGTTCCTAAAATCCTGGTATTTTTTTTCTCTCTCTCTAGAATGTCCTTCATTATTCTCTGTAGGGTTGGATTGGTGGTCAAAAACTCCTGCAGTTCCTCTTTGTCATGGAAGCATCTTGTTTCTCCATTAATTTCTAGTGAGAGTTTTGCAGGGTACATCAATCTGGTCTGGAGGTTATTTTCTTTCAGGGCTTGGAATACTTTGCTCCAAGCTTTTCTTGATCTGATGGTCTGTATTGAAAAGTCAGCTGTGATCCTGATGGGCTTACCTTTATAGGTAATCTGTTTCTTTTCTCTGATGGCTTTTAATATTCTGTTTTGATATTGAATTTCTGGTATATTGATTATTATATGTCTGGGTGTAGATCTGTTTTGGTTGTAGGTGGCTGGAGTTCTGTATGCCTCACATAACTGAATGTCATTTTCTTTTCCCATGCTTGGGAAATTTTCCTTAATTATTTCCATGAATAGCCTTTGTAATTCACCTGTATGTATTCCTGCTTCTTCGTTCACATTTCTTATTCTTAAATTGTAAATTCTCTTGTCATCTTCTTGCCTTTGTATTGTTCCTGCCTGTTTCCTTGTTATTTTTAAGAGTTCTTTCCTTTCATGATCACTCATTGCAAACTTGTCTTCAAGTTTTGATAGTCTATCCTTAGTTTCTTTTAAGGAGTTTTGCCAGCTTTCAATGAAGTTTTTAATTTCCTGGTATCCTCTTTGAATCTGCTTCATGTATTCTGTATTTTCTTTATCGAATGTTTCTCTCCTTCTTTGTGTTCCTCCCTTCTTCCGTCTGTATCTTCCTGAGAGATGCTTCCTGAGAGCATTTCTTTTATTACTCTACTCATATCTTGTTTTACCTGATTTAATATTTCAGTTTTGAGCTCATCTACAAGGATCTGAACATATCTCTTAATGTCCATTGAAGCCATGTCTGTTGTTGTGTGTTTGCTGCCCTCAGTCTCCCTTGTTTTTCCCTCTCCTGGATCAGTGCTCTCGGGGTTCTGGGCTAGGGGCCTCCTATTGCCTCTCTCTCCTGTCATGGTCCTGGCTTCCTCCACACAGGTGTATAGTGCAGATCCCAGTCCCCTTCCCTGTTGGCTATGTTTCCTCCAAAGCACACTGGCGAGGGACCTACACCCTTTCCTGCCTGCTCTTGTCACTGAGGTGTAACCAGCGGCTGTGTATGCCTGCCCTCCCCACCTGGCCAGCCAAACTTCAGGGGCCTTCACCTGGTTAGTGCTTGCTGGGCGCAGGGAATCGATTTGGGATGGCTCATTGGGTCCTGGCCAGGGAGGTGGTCCAGTCCAAGCAAATCCCACAAATCTGCTTTGGGGAATGAAGAACCAACTGAAGTCACTGTTGCTCCCAGTTCGGGCTCCTCCTTCCTGATTCCAACATGTCACCCATTTGGTTGTGCCCTTCCCATGGGGCGGGTCTCATTCCCAGCACTGACCGTGGATTAATGAAGGTCCCTTCACTGGCTCCACTCTCCGTTGGGCTCACCAACCACCGACTTCCGCACTGTTGTGCTTCCTGTGAGTGGTGGCAGGAAGGAGTTTGGGTGGTGCTGATTCAGGCTATTGCAAACTTGGTGGTTTGCCATGAATGAAAATGCTGTGTCCCATAATTTTTAGCTGTTTCAGTTGTAGTCCCGACATATTTGACTAGTTTCTTTATGTTTTAATTTCTTCCTGTGTCAAGAGGATCCATCTCCTTCTGTCTGGGTCTCTCCAGGGTGTTTTATTCTGGCATATGAGTTGTTTCTCCCAGGAGGCTTTGTATTTTGTTGCTCGCTGATCAGCCATCTTGACTTCTCTCCTGTGTTGAGTCTTTTACCATCATAATTTTTTTCATTCCTGCCATTGGTTAAAATTGAATGTTTTTGTTTCATTTGAAAGAAAAAAGTCACATGGATGGGACATTTGGTCGTTTTCCATGGCGAGTTTTGAGATCATTTTATACTGTTTTTGAAACCATACTGTCTTCCTTAATGTATATAATATATACCAGCTTTTCATATGCACTTTTGTAAAAATGTACATAAACACATACACGTCTTTTTAATGAGAATATTTATACCTCTGTGTCTATATACATCCTTATCTAGATAAGGATAATTTTTGTCCTTTAAAATATTACTATTTAAAAAGCCTTAGGCGTTCGGAAGAGTCTGGCAGCAATCAGTCACCCCATGGCTGCATGCTCGGGCTGTCTGCCACTGCAGGGATGGGGAAGGAGACTGGCAAAGGTTCATGTGGACTGGAAATTTTAGCCTCTGCTTCTCAGTGTGTGTCAGCTATGAAACAAGGGGCTGGGCTGCAGGAAGTCACCTTCCACGATTACCCACCTGGATTTGCTACATACTAGGTAGCAGTTTTATCACAAATAATTGAAGACCATACTTTTGGAGCAAAAAGTCTGGCTTAACCCTAACCTTTTCACAATGCTAAACCGTAGCGTGTCTGCTGCATATGAGTCAGTTCACTCAGGAAACCCGGACACACCTTGGAAGGAGAAATGGTGAGGCTGAGCTGTCTATCACTGGTCCTTGGCTGGTTGACTTGCTGCCTCCAAGGGCTCCCGGTTTCTTTGTGGTTTTCTTGGAGATTTTTCTCCTGACAGCCCTGCCCCAAGCATCCTGGCCTGGAACATTCCTGTCCACCTTCTGGAAAAGACCCTCTTCCCTTCTTAACAATTTTGCTTTCCAACCAGGCCTGATGACGCACACCAGTTATCCCAGCATGTGGGAGGCTGAAGCAGGAAAATCACTTTGAGTTTGAGGCCAACCTGAATGGCATAGTGAAACCATGTTTCCAAAAGAAAAAACAAACAAACAAACAAACAAACACAATTTTGCTTCCGTTGGTGATTGGAAACTACCATTTCTGATTCATCAGCCCTTGATGATACACTACAAGACATTAATGTGTTCCTTAAAAAATTTTTCAATTTAGATCTTATGAAGATATTTTCTTGTAGCCCTATCTTTGGTTTGCAACCCAGTTTAGCCACTCACCACTTAGGTTGCATGTGGTATGATGTTTAATCTGTCAAAATCTCAGGCTTTTTTCCCCAAATCAGTATAACAAAGCATAGCTCTAGTTTCATGTATTGAGAAATATTTATGAAGAAATAGTTACCACGTAAAACTATCTCACATAGTTCCTGATACTGAGTAAGTCCTGAAAGCATGGTAAAGTGAGAAGTATAAATAGGCGCTGCCAGTTATTCTGACAAATATTTTCTCACGAGCACGTCTTAATGACTGGGGATGTGTTTGTTCCTTCTGCTCTGACGAAGTGCCTTGTGTTGGCTGGATGCACACATGAAGTTTTGAGACCGAGTTTATTCTAATCCCTAAAGACTTTCAGAAAGAGCTTGGGCAGCTGAGGTCCTGATGTGTTTTAGTTAGGGGTGAACCTCTGCTTGGGTGCTGTTGACTTACTGCCTGAAGTTAGCCTGCCTTTGACCGAGTGAGTGTTAGAGAAATAGGCCTGGAGATGCAGACTGGCATGGAAAGATAAAGAGGTGCAGCAGCCAGGGGCCATGGTGAAAACCAGTACAGACCTGCCGGCCCTCCGTGCTAGGGCTCAGAATTCCTCTGCCTTGTGATTTAATCATAGTGTTAGCTGAGCCTGCAGTGATAGGATGCTGGGTGCAGCAGTGCTCTGAAGCCCAGAATGCAGTCCCTAGAAGGGAGACACAGGGAACTTCCAGGAGTCCTAACTGTAACAGTGCCTTGGAGGGAAGATCAGAAAAAGACAACTTCCAGAATGTTCTGCGGAGTCCACCCCATACCTGACTGTGATTATGACCTGTTCAGGAGGCAGGGACTCAATGCTAGCATGTTCAGGACAGAGCCTGCCCTTCCACCCCATCCGAACCCAGTAGCTTGGCTTTTTACAAACCCTGCTTTCCCACTCTGTTTCTACCATCCCCACCTTCTCATTCTAGAATATTCTTCAGTCAAAGAGAAGAACATATAGCTGCCCTTTGCTTCCCCTATACTGACATAAGACACTTGTTCTACAGACAACTAGTGCGAATGGTAAATGCATCTTTCTGTAGATCCTATGAATATCACCATTATTAATATTCACAACAGCAAGAGGACTACTCGTGTATCCAGCTGAAGTTGTAGCTGGCTCTGGGAGCCTGACTTTCCGCCTTTAATTTTCTCTAGTCTGTAGTTGGAAACTGAATGGGTAGCAGTTTTATTTAACAGTATATCAGTGAGAATAAACTCACTCTCAGAGAACTTACTGATTTTTTCTTCCTGTTACTTTCCAAATATGGTATAGAGGAAGCTAAATTTTATATTTGCTATAGTCTAATAACATAGCATAATGGTTCAGATCACCTGAATCATGGACCGACTTTGTGTTTTACTAGCTGTTAGCCTGGCAAGAGTAAACGTTGCTATGCCTCAGTTTCCACACCTGGAATATATCTGGCACGTGTGGGAGACACAGGGCTTAACATGTATGCAGTGAGGGAGCTGGCCTCTGGCATGTGTCGTTTGCTATGTAAATAGAAGCTGTTCTGACCTGCTTTAATGGCCATCCCGTTATTAGCACTGCTATCATTTCCTCATGAGGTCTGTGATGTGAATTGAACTCGTTATGTAATTGCAAGAGAATTAGAAGGAATCAAGCGTGGCTTGCGTTTCTGTTTCTGTGTCCTCATGTATGTTGGTCCGTGTGCTTCTGTGGCTTCTGGAAACCTTTACTCACCATCTACGGGCTCCATCCTGTTCTCTCTGTGACTTAGTTTCCAATGTAGATTTCGAGTCCCCATACAAGTATTGGAATGGTTCTTTCTTAACTTCCAGAATGAACTTTGAAGGCATGAGGGAGAAACCCAGCAATACGGGGGATGTCCTGTTTCTTCCTGGGAGGCCTTGTCTCTGTGTTCCCCAAGTTGAAAGGGTCTGTGGGTGATCAGCGCTGCAGGGTTCAGCATGTGGCAGGGTGGCCCCTCTGGTGTTGGGGTGACTTCTTGTGGGTAAGCTCCCATCTTCTGAAGCCACATATCTTGTGGCCCTCATTTGTCAGACTTCAAAAACATTATCCTGGCTATCTTTTTTCCTTTTAATGGCTAGGCTTGTGTACATTTCCCTTTTCATTTTATCTTCTTTTTTCTTTTGTTTATTCCTTTTCTTTTTTTGGAGGGAGGGCACCAATTTGCTTCTGTCTAAGTAGCCCATCATAGACTTCATTTATTAATAATTATTCATGCTGACAAAAAGATTTTCAGTTGAAGATGTGTTGTAGTCAGGCATTGTGAGGAGAACAATTACAATCAGGACACAGAATTTATATTGTTGTTTTATGATGGTCACCCAGAGTTAAACACAAGAAAGTGAAGGAAATCTGTCCACAACTCTAAAGACTACGAGTTTTCAGCCAAGTGCCTAGTTCCCAGTCCTGCAGAAATCCAGATGAAGACCTAAAGCCCATAACAATGCCTCCCACGGGTCCAGATGAAGGTCTAGAGCCCACGAGAAGGACTCACATGAGTCTGTTTTATGGATCTGCGCTGGGAAGGCCCAAAGGTCAGCAACAGAAGCTAGACAGTCTATGCCAGAGGGGTGAAGGAGCTGTGCCAGTAGGTTGAGAGTTCTACACTGGAGCCGAGAAGTCACACTCAAAATAAGGACCAGGGCTGTCCTGAAAAAAGTATCACAGCCATCCCCAGTGACATGGAGGTCCTGAGCTCCTCAGATGACAATGGTCAAACTCATATTGGGGAAGCTGGTCACAACGAGCTCCTCCAGGAGGACCAATGTTTTGAAACAGCAACATTTAGGAGAACCCACAACACCTAGCTCTTCCACATCTCTATTGATGCTGGCAGCTTTCCTCTGGTGGGCCATCTACACTCAGCACCACGCTGATTTAATTCAGCTGGTGTTAAGTTGCCCACCAGTTTTTAATCTGTAACAAGATGGAAGACTGAATTCTTTTAAAAACGTGGTCATTATACTTTTCCTAAAAGTTGAGAATGTAATCATGTAGGAGCTTGAGTTATAGTACAAAAAGGCAAATATAAATCAATGCACCTATTTTGTGGTAGAAAAAATAATCACATTTGTGGAAAGACTGAATTATCTAGGAGGGTTAGTAGCAAATACAACAAATCACCTACTGATCCCTCAGTTAGAATTTACAAGTTTTCTGTTGCTTGCAAACAGTGACACAGTGGCTGCTTAATTTTTCATTTCATCATTAATGTTTTCAGTGATATCACAAGACAGGGAAAAAAGGTAAACTTTTATTGTAATCATTGAGCAGATGATGTTTTTGGAAATTGAATGTGCTTAGTTCTCCCTGTACTGTGGGTCCTGTCCTAGCCATCTTTCTCTCTTTGGTCTCTTGTGCCCTCTGGCTTGCTTGTTACCCACTGGCCAGGGTGTAGACCCTTTCCTCCCTTGCCTTACCTGGTCTTCAGCTCTCCCAGAACATCTGTTTTGTACCCATTCATGTTCTGATTCCTTACAAAACAATAATGATACTTTTTTACTGCTCCTTTTAATTCCTTTTCCTGTGATGGTAACAGACTTGCAGTGGTGGAATTTCTGACTCTGTGGTTGTTGAGCCATCCTCGTGCCTCTGGGTGAGCCCTGGCCACAAAGAAATAGAGTGTGCTGTATGCACACCTGTGAGAGTGGAAACACACACATCTCATTTGCTAATACTGCTAGGAGTGTGTTCAGCCATGTTTTTAAATGAGATTAACCTGTGAATTTCCCTTTCTCATAATGCCTTTGGCCTAGCTTTACTTGCAAGATTATAAGGATAATAATACCTCAAACCAAGTTGCAAAGTTTTACTTCTGCGTCTGAAATAAGTTATGTAAAATTAGGATCATATATTCCTTAAGGATATGGTAATATTTCACGTAACAGTGAGCTTATTACCTTTTTTGGCATACTTTTCTTAAGAATTTATTATGCAATTTGAGTGTTTTTGATGATGAATGTAATAAAATACAATTTAAAAGATTTCTGAAAAGGGGAAAAATGTGGATATACTTAAAGGAAGAGGAAAAAAGTTTGGCCAACATCAGAGATACTAGAGAGAAAAAGGGATCCTTCAGAGAAGGAACTGAGAGGAGAGATGGGTTTGGAGCAAGGCTGCAGGGATGGGGCTTCCAGGAGAGGAGAGGTGTCTACAATCCTACCTTCAGGGAGCGCGGCGAGGAGGGCATCCTGTGGACACGATTTCCAATAGAGAAGTGGGTTGGTACAAAAACTTCCTCCCAACATCCTCATGAAATCCAAGACAGAAGGCCATGTGATATGCAAAACAGAGGTAGCATGCTCTGGAGGAATGCACTGAAAAATGAAAACAGAAGCGATGACACAGATTATCCAAGTTTAATAGAGTATTGGCCTGAATGTAAACAGTTTTCTTAGAGAAGTGCATTGAGATATTAAATAAAGCAAATCAAACAATACTGAGAGAACTTTCTGCTTCTAATTCATTTTTCTCTCTGTACACAAATTCTTTTATTAATTGAAGATATTTTAGGAAGTAACGTATCGTTCTCTGTTATTCAGATTAACATCCTCAACCTAAAATGTGTGTGATCGTCCCAGTTCCTGTTGCCCACAGTCTTCCAGGTCTTTTCACTAAAATGAAAGCTGGGTGCATAGGAATTGAACTTCTGCTTTGTTTTCTTCTTTTGTACTTTTCAGAGCCTTCTTCCCTGTTACATAGCTCGCCTTTCCAGTCGGCCCCTTGCCCTGGCTTCTTGCTTGCTCACGCATGTGAGGTGGGCTTGGTACTCAGCTCTGGAGGCTGGGTGGGGGCAGAGGGGGATGCAGTCTCATCAGCCCTGGCAGAGCTCCTGGACCGTGGGTTTCCTATCTGAACAATGAAGCTCTGAATTTAAACATTCTAGGTCTTAGTAACATCTAGCATTGGCTCTGGGAGTAAGCTGCTGTTGGGAATTCTTTTCTTGTGTGTGTCCAATATCTTTATATTTGCACCTAACTCCATTATTCTTCTGCATCCTGCCTGAATTCCTCATGGCTGTGTCTACCTCATCCCTGTCCTCTTCATTTAATGTGGAAACTTTTTTCTTTTTAATTTGTCTCTCTGGACTTCATCTTCAATTCATCTAATTAGACTATCCCAATTCACCTAATTAGACTATCTTCCTTTTCTATCATATTTTCATAGATACATCCTAAATTATTTTCTTTTTATTTTAGTTTCTAAAAAGAATATAATATTCTTACCTTCATTCACCTTTCTTTTCAAACAAGCTTGCCTCACAATAGCTTACACATATTACAGGGTGTATGACTCCATGAGCCGAATGTTTAAAAATGAGCCAAGTGTCTGATGATGTCATGTACAAGGCCAATTCTAAGCCTGTAAAGCAGTTTTTCTACAGATGCAGTACACCTTCCTGTTTTCTTTCCTACTAATTTCTTAAGGTACTGTTACTTTTTCCACACCCTGTTCTTCCTTTAAATTCCTGACTCCATTCATTCACTCTTTCTTCTCTTTCATTTTGCACCTTTTCTGTTCTCCTCACGATCAGGGTGCTGCGCTCTGCGCTGGAGGCGTGGGGTGAGCAGCACAGGTGTGGCTCTGTCGGGGTGCCATCTCTCCTGAGGTGAGGAAGTTGGCTAAGCAAGGAGGAGTTACACCCCCAGGGGCCCCGGGGGACCCTGCCGTCCCATCTTGCTCACTTATTTGTTCCTTCCTGGACATCTGAACCTCCTGTGAGTCTTTGGTCAAATCTCTCCTTTCTCAGTACCTAATTTCCCAGTCAACTCACCTTTATATATTACGAATGATTCCTGTCACTCCACAAAACCTTACAAATACCTTGTATTTAAAAATACCATTTTAGGGAAGATGTTATTGCTTCCCCAGATGAATTATAAGCTCTTGAAGGACTGACTCATTAATGATATTTTTATCACTCTAGAGCCTAGTACATCCTTTGTTACAAATATTTTAATTGTCTGGACTGTAAAAATAAATAAGTTTTTGTAAAATACTAAAAAAAAAATACACATTAAAATTGTTTTACAACCAAATACAGGTTTCTACTTCAGCTCTTGTTTCTTTTAAGGGGAAAACAACTCAGTTGGTATTAGCATTTTTCCTCCCCCACTAACTCATAGAAGAGAAAGGACGTTTTATATACAGAGTTATTAGTTTAAAAAATCCTCTAGCTTGTTCACAGCCACAAAACAGTTTCTATACTGTACGTTACGGGACTTGGGCATATTTCCATCTGAGAGCCATTTCTGGCATCAGTGTTTGTTGAAAGCAATTATTCCTTTTCCTCAAACCAATAACTTTGTTGGTTTGTCAGTTGTCACATACCTGTTTCATTGCTATGATATCATTCAAAGTATAAAATACAAGCATAAAGACCACCCAGTAACATGATTAACTGCCAATGGTAACAATAACGTAGCCCCAAACTGGCAGGCGACGCATAGTTTTTGCTGCCAGACATGAGCTACTAATAGTTGCAAAAATGGCTCATGAAGTAGTATTTTAGGTCCTTCAGATCCTGTCATTTTGTAATCCTTAGACTCTGGGCTGCAGGTTTTCTAATAGGAGTTACCAATGCTTGTAAAAAATTCATCTCTATAGAGTGGCTATTTCCTGATTTCCCTTAGAAAAAAATGCAGATGAGGCCTAGAAGTAACTGTGATTTTCTCATCTAGAAAGGACCGCGTGTGTTTAACACGTCTAATCATCAGGCCCAAATTGGAACCCAGAGGGTGCAGAAATGGAAGGTCCAATTTGAAAGATGGCCAGTGGTGCCTCTGTGACTTCTCCTGGCTCCTAGGAGGGCATTTGTGATTCTGAAGTCTTCAGCCCTTCCCAGCCTGCTTGCACAGGAAACAATCTTGTGTGCATTAAGTGTTGATGAATCATGTGTGTGCTGTGTTATTTTCTGCCCAGCCAAAAGTCAAGAGGAAAATGCACATCTGGTGTGTAAATCACAGCCACACCTCAGCGCCTTGCTTGTTTACTGGGCCTCTGCCCCTGCATTTCCACCCATTCTCCGCATGATTTTGTGACATCCTGATGAAAGACCCCCCAGTGACCCCTAACGACCTCATGGGGGACCTCCAGATCCTCAAGTGCAATGTTTGCTACCTGATGTGACCTTTCTGTGGTCCCCTGGGGGGGAAATCATATCATTTTTATCTTTTCATGTATTTATTTTTTCTGTTTAGAAATTGGCCCCTGGTTGCAGGAGTTCAGAGCGAAGAATGCTGTGGATTTCTCGCAGTTAACATTTGACCCAGGACAGAAAGAGCTTGTGGTAGGAGCAAGGTGAGAGATGTTATGTTTTGCCCCTGCAGATGTTTTTGGGTGTGATTTTATGTCCGTGCAGCTACATGCGAGCTCTCTGCTGAAGCGGAAGCGTGCTGGATGGTTTCGTGTCAGAGAGAAGTGCTGTGTGAGCGTCATGAAGTCCACCGGTAACAGGGTGGATGTGCCCCTCAGAGCACGAACTGCGTGGACCTTACATGTGCGTGGGTTCCTTCTAACCTGAATGGACTCATTTGTTCCTCCCATCAGACTAGGAGATGTGAATACTGACAGCGTCTCCACTTTATAGACAAGGAAACTGAGGGAGGGAGTAGGTAAATATGTTGTCTTGAGGCGTGTTTGTTCCTAGTAAAAGATGGAACAGTGTTTCAAAACCTGGCCGTCAGCCTCCAGAAATTAACCATATTCCTGTCTTTTCACTGTGTTCTCCAGTGGAATCAGAGATCAAGACGGCTTCTCAATACATCCTAAGCCCCTACTTAGCTTTCTGCGTGACTTTTCTTAATTTTTTACTAGTAAATTGAAAATCCAAGGAAACTGCCCTCATCTTCTATTTTTCAAGTTGTGAAAGATACCTGTCCCCATATCCAGGCCCACATCTTCATGCAGTTGGAGAATGAGACCGTGGGAGCAACTGTGATAGAGTCTTCAGGATCTTTTCCTCAAATTTACTGTCCTTTCTTTGGAAAACATAAGTAGTCCCTGCATTCAAATTACCTATTGTGTCAGAATGTTTTGAGGATGATACACATAAAGCATGTTACATTCGTCTCGTAGGAAAGTTGACACTAAACTTGAAGGAGGATGCCCTGTGTAGATTTAGATTCTTCTGGAATCTAAGGAAGGTATAATTTGGCAGTAGAGTGCACTTAATTTTTTCTGCCAAATTTTCTGGATTATCATACATACCTTTTATAACTGCAGGGGCTATACAATTGCTACATAGATCTAAGCAAAGCTAAATCTAGCTTACATGCTGGGTATTCCAGAGCAGTAGAATCATTGCTTTTGCCTTCATATTTGAAGGAGTCCTTGTGCACAACCCCCCATCTGACACCAGCGTGATGTATGATTGCAGCTTTCAGTGAGTAAAAGGAAGTTCACCTACGCCCCATTTTGGTTGTTCTGGGAAGACTGTGAAATATGGACTGAGCAGGGTTACTGGTGAGCTTTCCTTTACTTTAGCCTGCTGGGAATGCTATGGGATTTCCAATGCTGACTTTATCCACTTCCATCACTTAAAGTCAGGGCTGTTTGCTGGGGGTTGTTAAACTGGCCTCCTGCCTCCAGGTTTGTACATAGCTCCATTGGGCAAGTGCTCGCTCAGCAGCCCCTCTGCCTGGGGGTGCCCTGTTTCTCACAGTGGGCTTCCCACAGTGATAGAAGATGCTCTTCCTTCTTTTTTTTTTTTTTTTTTTTTTATTGGTACCAGGGATCGAACTCACGACCATGCACTTACAAGGCAGTCGCTTATGCCACTGAGCTAAATCCCCAGCCCCTGCTCTTCCTTTCTTGTCTCTGGGATTTGGTGACCTCATCTTTTTTTTTTTTTCATTACTACTGGCTGTCCACCTCCTTGCACCCCCTATTTTCTGCTTGGGTATCTCCTCCTCATTGTGAGAACCCAGCTCAAGATCTCTACATGGTCCTGAAGTGCCCCATTCCCTGCACTTCACAGTCCTGTGAGCACAGAGGCACCTATTCCATTGTCACATTCTGAGGGTGTTGCATTGTTTCTCAGTGGGTGTCAGCCCCTGCACCCGGACCCTGGGCAATGTGGCAGACTTCCCTTCATTTCTCCAGAATGCAGCACAGTCTCTTCCTCCTCATAGAAACTCACAGACACCTGTTGACTCAAATGCCTATTTCTGTGATTTGATTTGTTCACGTCCCTTTTTGCATCTGGGGTCCGGGGGGATAAAAGAGGTTGAGATTGAGTGGATTCCAGATTGCAGCGTGTGGGAAGGGTCAGGAAGGGTTGGTAGCTCTTCCCCAAAGTTACTCTTTAGGGAAAGTGAGCTCTGACCATCATCTGAGAGGCAGAAGCTTCTTATTTTGGGGTCCGGTGTGGGTGTGCCTGAGACTGGTGCTGTTGACTCTTGCTTCCATCATTCGTCTTTAGTGAGCTTTGGAAAAGGCTTTCCTATTAGCATGGCTCTAATGACGCCCTGTTTTCTCTTGAAATCCTCTTGTAAATAGGCCAGCACTTTCAGCGCTTCAGGTGCTTGGCTCTAAATCAAACACAGAAGCCTCTCGGAAGGGATGAGAGAAGCTACAGAGCACCTTGGAGTATGTGAGTGGCAGTCTCATGGCTCCACCTTGGCTGCAGTAACAGCTGGGAACTGTTTTGAAGCGAACTTGCCCCTGGTGATCTGTCTCCCCTGTGTCCTTGTGCTCTTCATTCAAGCACCTCTGATGTTCCCATCTCATTCCATTGCTGGCCCAGCCATTCCAGGGAGGACTGGGCCAGCCCTGGGTCAGCTGCACTTCCAGTGTGGTGAGTGGGTGAGGAGCCCGTGGGCTACCAGAATTAACAATGCACAGGATGCCCACTTAAGTCTGAATTTCTCTTAAGCAGCATACACTTCTTTTTGTCATAAGTGTGCCCTGCATGGTGACCTTAGGAGCATGGGTTGCATTTTCTACTCTAGAACCATGTGTCACATGTTGTAAACACTTGAAGAGTAAATGACACAAAGAGTTGTGAGCTCAGCTTGCCAATTTCAAAACCTCATATTCACATGTTTAGCGGTGAAGTGATAGGAGCTGAAGCAGGGGAGCCCAGGCCTGCAGTCCCAGCTCTGTGGGTGACTGCTGCAGGATCAAAAGTTTGAGCTGAGACTGGGCAGTTCAGTAACTCGGGAAGACCGTGTCTCAAAATAAGAAAGAAAGAAAGAAAGAAAAAAAAAAAAGTCCGGGGATGTAGTTCAATGCAAATGCCCAGAGTTCAGTCTCCAGTACTGAAAAACAAAACTTCATGCAGTAGTTTCCTATATGAGCTGTCGCATGGATGGAATGAGATAGTCCTTAAGCAATGACTGTTCCATTAACAAGCACTTGGTAAACAAGGAGTGCGCTGTGGACCAAGTGCGGACTGGCATTTCAGTCCATGTGCATTGCAGGAAGACGTCACTGAAGGAAGATAATAGGAATTCTGCCCAGGAAATTCGGTGGGATTAGTCTCGGAAAGCTTGAGAGGGAATGCGAACCAGTTACAAAGCTGCAAAAATAGCCCAGCCCTCAGGTTCCTGCTCAGGAAGGCTTGACTTAGCAAGAGAAGTTTAGATAACAGGTGTCTATTTCAGAAATCAGAAATTGTTTAAAAATGCGAGCGGTGTAAAAATAGAGTGATATTCTAGTTTTCCACAGTAAGCACCACGCATTGTGAAAGCATTCTTTGGATGGTTTCACTGCATAACACTGATATTTTATTCCTAAGATTGAACTCAGTTGAAGATTCTTTGCACTTTTTGATAAAAGGAGTTCATTGTGCTGTAAAAGAAAAACCTCTCTGTAGGGGGTTTGTGGTTGTGTAACAGCAGAAGGTGTTTGAGTTGGAATTCATGCAATTTGTGGAAGGATTCAAGTGGTTGCCATTCCAGGGTAATTAATAGCTTGAATATGACTTTAAGTGCATTGGCATTCATAATTTATTTCACCATACCCTTTTTAGAAATTAATAATAATTTGTATTTTTAAGTGATTAAACCTAAACATCTTTGTCTTAGAAAATGTGGCAAATACAGTAAATTAGAAAACACAGTTTCATGGATAGTCACAGTGAACCTTTTTCACTAGTTTCCTTGCATTACTTGGTTTCTGTTTTTTGAATAACATTTTTTGAATAGCTGTATACTTGTCACAAAATCTACTAAAATCAGTTTCCATACCATAAAGAAAGAAAAAAATCAAAACAAAAGAATATGTTGAGTCTTGGTATAATTAGGAAAATAATGACAGAAACCCCTGAACTTGTCTATATTTTGCTTTTTTTTTTTTTTTTTTTGGTACAGGGGATCGAACTCATGATTTCGTTCTTGCCAGGCAGGTGCTTATGTTGCTGAGCTAAATCCCCAGCACCTATATTTTACTTTAGACAGACTTGTAGCAGGAGATGTAAAAGGGGCAGTATCATTTTTATTTTCCAAATGAATTAGCCTACAGGTTTCAGGTTCATTCTAAGGATAACAAGTGATTCCACCCCAAATAACTCTGGCAGTGTATTGTGTGCTGACTTCAAAAGCAAGCCAGAGTGGCAGCTAATTCCATTCACAGTGCAGCATTTGGTGTGAGAATGTTTGCAAGGTAACCCGAATTAATAATGCAAAAACCCACACAGTGTAATGACAAAGAATGTGGCATCAGTTTATCCACAGCAGAAATCTTTGTCACCCAGTCACGGCAAAGACGTTGAGACATTTTTTGTGGGTGATTAATTTTTTTCAAGATGTGACTTTTCTAAATATAAATAGTCTTTATGTGCATTAAAACACAGTTTTCCCTTCAGTTATGTTTGACTCTTCCATGTTCTTCTCGTAGCTTGATTTCTGGTTCTTAGTCCTTTCCAAAAGCTTTGAGGCAAATACTTCATTGAAGGGCATTGTCAGAGCTCATGGGTTCCAGGAAGCGCGACCCGACCCTCTGACTTCCCACACAAGAACCTGCAGGGTCACAGGACCCAATCCTCTGCTCTGAGGATGGGATCAAAGATGGTGATGATATTGATGACAAATACAATGCTTTATGTTTTTAAATTTTAATTCTATTAAAACTATATCACAAAATGTTAGCAATATACAGATGCTACGAAAGAGCTACTGGAGATGCATCATTCTCCTTGTACCCCAAACCTGATAGAAGCCGGGTCATACCCCATCCATCACCTGGCGCAGAAGTGCCTGACCCATCATCGCTGTCATTGGACAGTTCCAGATGCCACACACACACAGACAATAACACACAAAGTGTGATCAACAGATGTGATGAATGTTTAAATAAAAAATATTTGCTGCAGCAAAAGACACAATGCCATTAATGCTTCTCACAGTATTCCCTCTCCCTTGGAAGGCACCTATCCCATGATTTTCATCCCTTTCTGAAGCAGGTCCGGAAGTCCTCTTTTGTGAGTATCTTTGGTTCCACCGTCCTGGCTACCTACACATCCTGATTCAGTAAGGAATGTTTACCTTTCGTGGTCATTTTGTCTTATGGAAGATCCAGAGTTTCCCGGGTGCCAGATCTGGTGAGGCAGGTGGACAAGAACACATCATTGCATTTTTACCAGCCTGTTTTTCCACCAGGTGACACTTGGCAGCACAACTTACTGTATTTTTGAACACCTTTCTTAAAGATATGCAGGGAAGAAAATTTCCATTACTGCTTTAGAAAGAGGCAAGAAGAATGGTGTCAGTGTGGTCAAGGGGAGGGAGAGTATTTAGAGAGGAGTTAAAGGGACTGTGCGTTTAGTCTAATGAAAGTTTTAAATTTTAACATTCTCCATAGATTTTGATCATCCTGTATGTGTACGTGTGTGTCTGCACAAAAATAGTATGGGTTGCTGATTAGCTTTACTCCGAAAGAAAAACCAAACAACCAAAACTAAATCTGACTGTTTCTAAGACAGCAGAGTTTGATTTGCTTTTCAGTCGTAATGAAATGGTTGCAAAAGGTTTGTGTATATTTTGAACCATTTGTTTGACTCGGGTTTTGAGTCTACGAAACTGAGGGTACAAAAGGAAATATTAACATACTGTGGCCATCCTGGGATTAAATATGCTTTACATGTTTAGAACTGCTAAAGGTTGAACTAAATAAGCACAGTAAAATTTTAACGAGTTCATTTGACCATCCAGTGATTCATGAATCAGGTACCGACTGACCAAAAGCAGTTTGGTTCTTTGCTCCTGGGAAAAGTGGTGAAAGAAGAGACAGGAAGTTGTTCTTTTAGGAAGCAAGACAAAATAAAGATATTGGTTAAAATTGTGAACTTCCTGGTCAGAGGTTAATTGGTGTTTTCTGATTTGTGAAGGTTCTAAATAGAGGTTAGTTGGTGATTTCTGATTGGTTGGATTTAACTTGCCTTTTATAGCTTACATTGAGTTGGCTTGCTCACATAGGAACCCAGGAAACTAGAGTTAGTTCAGCTAATGGGCCCTTGATTGATTGTTTTAGCAATGCTTAAGTTCCAAAAGATCCTGCTGAGTAAGGAGGCAGGCCTCTGTGTAACTAGAAGTCTTCCCTTCAAAATGACTTCGACACTGGTTCTGAGTAAAGGGGTCTAAATTTTAGAGTGTTATAAAATTCATTTTTCTAAGCTTGGCCAGTGTGATTTCTCTCTCGGTGGTTTTAATTCCCATTTTTAAGTTTTACCTTAGCATTAACCTGTTGGAAGCAATCTGTAATTAAGTGAGTAATGAGATGCTTAGGAGAGCCAAAACTGTGCTTTCAGGAGACACACTTCCTCCCATTTTTGGAAGGATGCATCTGAGTCGTGTTTGTACAGTTAAAGGTTGCACATGCTGAGAGGTATGGAGTAGTGATGAGGAGAGAATCTGCAAGCAGTAGAACAGAGAGATCACGGTAACAATGATGTTGCTGTTGTGTTTACCCTGAGTGTGGCTTAGGGGAGGCTGAAGCTGAGCCAGAGAGGGGCGGTGCTCTTCCTCCCACCTTAGCAGTGCTCACCGGGAGTTTCTGTGCACGGTGACTGGTCTTCCTCGTTTTCTCTGCCTTCCTCCTTTCCGATAGCTGGGACTAGATGCATGGGTGTCATTTCTCTGGAGATTATTCTTTTGTTCATCTTTCTCCTTCTGCCTTGTTTCCCCTTTCTTCTCCTCAGTCTATTTGAAAGATTAGCTTGATCTTATTTATTATTTATTTATTTTTTTGCAGGATTGGGATTAAACCCAGTCAGTAATGGTGAAGGACTCTACTACTGACCTACCATGGGTCTATGTTATAAAACAAAGTCACTTGTTTGCTACGTTTTTCAAAATTTTTTTTCTAATATTTTGCAAACATTAGTACCCAAGGATCAGTTGGGCTAGTCCTTCAAAATTAAGATCCATTTGCCTGCTCTTCCTGTTCTACAGATTAAGTTTCTGGAGATTGTGTGTAATAACAAATTGGTGGCTGGAAGAAACTTCTTTGGGAGAAAATTATTCCAATCATTTTGGTCCAACTGCTGTTGGGAAAAAACAAAACAACAAAAACTTTTGTACTGTTTTCCCTGCTTGAGCTGGCAGAAGCTAAGCCTAGCACAGTAGTTACATCTTAAGTTATTTAAATAAATAAAGTCTTTTCCTTTCCCATTTTCCATGAACGAGCCAACCCAAAGGTTGCAGTGACAATTAACAAGCCTCTGCTTTGTGTGTATGTGCATGCTACAAATTCTTGAGTGTTCATTGCTCTTACCAAGTTCCATCCAGGGTCCATCATAATGTATTGTCTCATAGAGTTTTTCTTTCAGGATTCTTCATCATTAAATATATATTTTACCTACCCAATGCTAGGAAATACCTTAGGTATTGTGAAAACAAAGGTGAAGCACACCCTCTAGGTGATGAAGAGTTTATGGCCTAATGCACAGGTCAGCAAGCTAGGAGCCCTGAATAGATTTCCTACTTTGGCTAAAAAGGTTTTATTGGAACACAAACAAATCCATTCCCTGCACATTGTGGATGTCTGTATCTGAGGTGTGACCGTGGAGATGACAGCTTTCATATAGGTAAAGAGGAGAAATATCTGCTTCCCTGTCCTTTATTAAAACATTTATTGTTTCTGGCCTAGTAGATGGGACAGGGACATAAACAATTAAATTCTTCCAGAGCGCTCAGGGTAAAGGGCCCTGAAAATATGAAGACTAAAAGGATAGGATGGGACCAGAGGCTGCCAAGCTGCACTAATAAGGTGCTGGTCCAGTCGGGCTTGCTGATGCCCTCCATAGACACATGGAGGTCAGAGAGAGACTGCTGGAATCGGGGACCCTGGTGGGGCTGAGAGGAGCCCAGCGCAGTCGGACATGTTGGTGACTCAGGTGGAAGTAATTGTGCTTGGGCCCCTAAGTGTCAGGCAGGGTCCAAATTCAAAGCCTGGACTGAGTCCCCTCGAGTAGATTTCAATTCCGACTTCCAGGAGTCCCCTGAGAGATTTCAGTCTGACTCTCTGGAAGCCCTGCCAGTCTCTGGTGAAATCGGACTCCCTGTCATCCACAGCACGGTGAACGTTCGAACTCTGCCAGATACAGCGAGGACCCGGGAGCTTTCCAAGGCTGTGGCTTCAGGCACTCAGGTCTGCGCCAGAAGCAGCCTTGCTTGGGCGTGTGCAGGACATGGGGAGTTTGGAGGATGGAAGGAGGAAGGACGGTCTGGGATGGAGGTCAAAGCGGTGAAGAGAGAAGCAAGTCTGAGCCCGTTGTGGCTAAGACACGTTCTGAGACGTGTTACAGAGCCACCGAGGACGATCAGTGTGGGCTGACTGAGGGCAGCGCCCAAAGGTGGCCTCGGTAGGGTTGGGCGTGACTGATTATGATGATTTTTGTGGCACTGGAGCATAAGAGAAAATAAGGCATCATTCTCTGAGTATCTAAAGCCATATAAGGAAAATCTCCCACTTTACTAACTCTGATGATAAACCAGAAATACAATTTTATACAGCAGCAATTGGAAAGAAAACCACAGGTTAAAAAAATCATAGACATTGTTAACATTTTTCAAGTGAAAAATTATTTCTAATTCCCTGAAAGATGAAAAAACAAATCACACACCCAGCAGACCCACAAAGTACAAGTCACAAAGTTCAGGTTGGGGCAGTAAATCATCATCCATAACCTCCAGAGCACGTAGAAATTTGCAAGTAATATGTAAAGGCCAATAAAAGTTAAATGGGCAGGGTGATTATTAACAATATTGATTAATAATTTTGGCCATAAATATACTTACAGGCGAAGGTTTTTCTGATTTTATATTTCTGAGATAGACAGCATTGGTTTAATTATTGCATTTAAGTCTGTCTTACTTCCTTTTTCTTGCTAGTAAGTAGGAGGCTAGCAGTGTAAACAGCACGTCCAATGGCGTCATTTGAACTGTTGATGTACAATTTGCGTTTTCTTTAACTAATAAGGGGCTTGAATGCTATTTTTAGAGTAAGGAATGAGATGAACCAGGAATATTCTGGGAGAGTGAACATTAGAAATAAAATAACAACAGAAATAAAAACAAAATAGTTTAAATACTTTTATATTTTGATTATTTTTTGAGGAGGTTAGAAAAAATTCTGACTGAATTTTTGAACAATATGTACATTTGTTAAAATATTTTAAAATTTATTAGCAAAGACTTATAAGACCATAATTCAAACATTGTAATCAAATGTTATTTATTTCAATAAAGTGCCATTTAATGTCTGGAACATCTTTGTGATTTTCAAACTTGGGCTTCCCCACTCAGCCTTCATATTCTTTGGTTATTGAAATTATTGAGTTATTATATATTTATATTTAAATAGTCAGGCTGATTTTTCCCAAAGCACTTTTTGCTTTAACAGATGCATCGTTTTCCTTCACTTTGAGGTGACAGGCACTTTTCTAGCCTGCAGGCTTATTATTGTTATTGATCATAGGGACATCGTGTAAGGAGGCACTGTTGGGAGCCCTGTGCCACTTGGCTACTGACAGGCGGAGCTTGCAGTGAAGGAAGTATGGAGGGCATCACAGTGACACAGGTGGGGAAGAGACTGCTTTCGGTTGGTGTCCCCTCTCAGTTGTACCCAGATGGTGACAGTGGAGATGAAGTGTGTGTGTTTTCTTCAAGTTGTTTCCTCAGCAATTTTGCTCTACACTTTGTGTAATAAAACAGCCACAGAAGTTCTTCATGCCACCATTAAAATGTTTCCTGTGGATTTCCTTACTTTCCTGTCTCCAGCTCACTTTAGTCCAGAATACAGTCTGCTTCCTTCACTCCCCCTGCCTTCCCCTCAGCCCTCAGAAAGCCTGTGACTTCCGTGTTAAATAAGAATTTGGGACCCTTTTCTTTGATTGTACAGTTATATGCATCAGAGACCAATTGAGTTATTCTGCGAGAATGTCATTTTAAAACACCCGTGTCTTTCATAATTAATGGGGTCAGAGTTACGTTTTATGGTGTCTCTAGATAAAATGACTCATTCCGTTAATATGCTCATGATGGCTCAGCCTTTTCGCTCATGCTGGCTGAGTTTTATTACTTTACGTGAACACACAATTGAACTCCATCTATTAAGGACCACACTGCTCCCTCCGAGAATATATTGTTGTGTTTAGTGATTTGTGGCTAACGGGTCACTGGGGGATCATAGGAGACCCAAAAATGAATTCTTGTATCCACGAGTCAATAAGAAATGAACTCCAGTGAAGATGGGAGAACTCACTCCCTTGTGTAGTGGAGAAAGGATGTTCAGGCTTTCATACTGACATTTTGCATCTGCCAAATTTAATGGCTTTGTGATTTGAATTATTCAGTCTGCTGCATCTTTGGACCCCTCAGATATCATTTACCCCTAAAAGTAATGTGGTTGGTTGCATTTGAATATGCAATGTCTAATTTTATTCCACGACATTTGAATAAAAAAGTAGACACATATGAAGGGAACAAAACCTCATATTTTTATTTGCCATAGCCATTAAAACCAAACCAGGTTTGCAGCTTGACAAACTCTTGCTTTGTACCTCTGTATCAGGAAGGGGGAATGGAAAGGAGGTAAGGCCACTGCCGCTGTACAAGCACAGCACTGAGAAACTACTCTTAACCTTTTGTACCAGTGCCTTCCCCTGCAGAAGGACCACAGTCCTCATCACTACCTTGGAGTGTGAGGAAGATTAATGAGGCCACTTAAAAGCCTTGGGCTGTTCGGAGCATTGCCTTCTTAGAGACACTGACCCCCTGGCAGCACTTGGTCTGCGTTGCTGTGTGGCCAGGAGCCAGAAGCAGCACTCCTTTGTGCTAGAAAGGCTGTGGTCTTTCTGGTGAAGCTCACATTTATTGTTTTTCCTCCTCTGGACTCTCACAATCACAAGATAAAGTGGTGACCAGTCGTGCAGTGCCCTGGGGAACAGCCCCCTGCAGGGGACATAGGTCTCACTTTGCTGTGTGAGTGGCCCAGCAGCTGGGAGCATCCATTTCTTATTTCCTTTTAGGAGATTTTATTTCTTTTTGTAATGTTTAGCTTCATAGTGTGTTGACTCAGACACAGATGAATCAAGCTGTCCTGAGAGATTTCAGATACCTCATGATGCTATCTGGCTTGGAATTTTTCTTAGGGCAAAAATGGTCTTGGAGTTGTTCTTGGAACAAATGGTTTGAGGAAAAGGGCTTGAGATTAGTGGAACCCACACTGTGTTTAGCCAGATTCTTAGGCTCCTATAGAAGTGATTAGGGTATTCTTTGAGTGATTCATTTATGAATTATCTTGTAAGATATGATTTAGATAGTTGGAAGTTATAACAAAATAAGTTGAATATTCCAATGTGTCATATCATACTTTTTTAATATGGGAAAGGTCTTGCAGTTCATAGACTAGTTTAGTTTTGTGTATGCCATTCTTGTTCATAAAGCAAATATTTAAAAGCAGCTGTCAACCCTGTGCCTTAGAAGAATGTCACAAATATGTGACTCACAAGTTGACATGAAAATGGACTGAAGTAGTTATTGAAACTGCATACAACTATAGATAATTCTGATAAATTCTTACAATACTCTCAAGTAAGCTTTCTCAGGGTTTTATGGTTTACAAATATTATCATATGTACTTATTAAAGAAATTTACATAAAGCATTTTTAAAACCTATGAGTCAAGGTATCATTTATGATTATTTTGAACTGTTAGGTAGGAAAAATACTAGTCCTTGTTAGGAACTTACTGAAATTTGTTGTGATAAACAGGTTTTTTGTTAGATAGCTGTGTTAGTTAGCTTTCTTTTACTGGAACAAAGTACCTGAGATAATCAACTTTAAGGAAAGTTTTATTTTGACTCATGGTTTCAGAGGTTTCAGTTCATGGTTGCTTGGCCCTGTTGCTTTGGTGTCTGATGGCACAGTTTGTCATGGTGGAACATGTGACTGAGGAGGCCTGTTAATCCTGTGATGCGTGGGAAGGGACAAGAGAGACAGGTATTCATGTCCTCTTCACAGGACTGTTTCCAATGGCCTAATTTCTGACTAGCGAGGGCTCCTCCACTGCAAGGATTGACCAGCTTCTGATTCTCCCATAAACTGGAAATGAGTCGTGATCAGATACTCATCCCGCAGCATTAGACACTGTTTACATCTAAAAGTGGTCATCTTTATAAAGGGAATGTGTGCTATTTAAATAGGGTGACAGATTGTATAGCTTAGCTTTCTCATTAAGAAACTGGTTCACTCTTAAAATGAAATATAGTATAGACCATTTCAGGAAAAATTTAAGCAAATGGTGAGGGACAAAATACATTGCATTTAATCAGGCAGACTAGTAAGAATTATCTGTGTTTTTTTTTTATGAGTAGGCATAACGTAAACAAATCAGTTTCTGAAGGAGCCATTGGTGGTCTGATACTGACAGCTTGTTATTAGCAGATTAAGATTTGAAAAACCTTATAGTGATCTGTAAATGCTCCCGTCAATGAACAGTGGTGCTAAGATATAGTTGTACTGTAGGAACTATTCCTGTGTCCTCAGGGCTCAGAAAGTGCATATTTCATGCAGGTGAATTTAGGGAGGGGACTTTTGGAGATTAATTGGTGGGTACAGGAGACACCATAGGATAAAGGGCACAATGAGATGGGTCTCGTTTCTAGTCCTTATACTTTTGGACAAGTCATGCAGCATTTCTTAATCTGTCAACATTTCTTCTCCTATATATTGAAGTCTATATATTCTTCAGTGGCTTCTTAGTTCTAGGATTCTTTCTTTTTTAGACCAATAAATTCAGAATGAGTTAAAAAAAATTACCAATTTGCATCTTGTAACCCAAAGAGAAAGTATGCATCCTCTCTTGTGCATGTCGGTCGTGGAGGTGGTGATGGTAGACATGGTGGTGGTTCCTCAGAACTATGGTGGATGTTTCCTAGAAGACATGACCCTCTTCTCTGTTTCTTCCTTTCACCTACTGAATGGCTCTACCACGTGGATTCTCAGTCATTGTTAAGATAATTGGGTGGGAAGAGGAGGCCTACAGGGACAAATAGCTGAAATCCCCTGGCAGAGTTTGGGGCGGGGGTAATTTGTAGGCTGTTAGCACGCTGGGATCAGGAAACATAAAGTTAGGCAGAGTTACATTTGCTCGGGAGATGTGGACTGAGAGCCTGGCGTGTTTGTCATCTGTACTCCATGTGTCCTGCTATAGGATGTGCATCAGAACTGGAGCCGGGGCTTACGGAGAGTGTGCCCCTTCCAGGCCCTTCTAGAAGTAGGGAGGAGAGGTACATTGAACTTCTCTCTCTAGCTGTGCTGCCCAGAGCTCTACAGAGCATCATGAGTAATATTGGCCTCTTTCCTAAAGGCCTGAGAGCACTTCCAGTCTTTCGTGTACCAGGGCTACTTTCCAGAAAATTCCCAAATACTGCAGCATGAACATGACCGAGAGAGAAAAAGAGAGAGAGACAGACAGGACAGACTGGACAGAGAGAGAGCGAGAGTGAAAACACCTTACACTAACACCAAAGCTGTCAAATGATTTTGACATATGATATGAGTGGTTTCTTTCATTGGATATATTAATACTAAAAAGTCTTTGGTAAAATAGCCCATGGATTGGAAAATAGTGTACTGCCTTGGTCTCGGAACTGATGAGTGAAACAATCCTGTTTGCTTTTCTAGAAGCCTAGTATCACCACTTCCATCCCTGCCAACAGCAGCGCAGCAGGGCACAAGCAGGAATCTCTGCACTGCTTCTCTGGCAGTGCCAGTGGCTGGTGGGCATTTCCACACTTCCTTTCTCTGTGCAGTGAGGGCCGTGCTGAGTGCTTCAGTGCGTCTGGAAATTTCACTATTTTTCATAAACGGTCTAGAAGTTGCTTCTCTAGGTAGAGCATCTGCAGTGGGCCAGGCACCATTCTGAGTGTTCTCTTTGCATTTCAGCCTTAAAAAAAGTAGAGGGTAAATATGACTCTTCAGCCCATTTTAGAGATGAGGAAACTGATGCAGAGTGGTCTCGCTTCCCTTCTGAGGTCCTGGTGGTAGAGCTCTAGGCACTGATGAATATTCCTAAGCACTAGGCTGCGCTGCCTCCCCTGGTGGAGCGGCAGGGTCCTGTGGCCAGGAACCCACTGAGGAATGGCATGAGGGCAGGGATCTGGGGTGCACACAGGCAGTGTGCAGGGGCGTGATGGGCATGTTGGCCAGCAGTGGCCTCTTACTGTGCTGTGTGTGTGGATTTCAGCCTCTCTTATTGGAGGAGTGAGAGCCTGGCAGGTCTGGATCCACCAGCAGTCTTAGGCGACAACCGGGCTGTACAGGAACATTTCTTCCCTTTCAGATGAACTTTCTGTTGGAAACCTGGCCTTTTCATGGTGCACAACTAAATAACCACGGCCTCTCCTGCCTCAGAGACATCCTGAGCCTGGCTTTGTGTAGTGTGCCCCGACTCATGTATAATAAACGGGGAGTCCCCAGGGAACAGCTGTGTGGTGGGGGTGATGTGCCTGGCAACCCAGAAGCCCCTCTGGCAGTGTATGAGAAGGTAATGGGAAAGTGGGTAGTGGAGTGGGTAGTGGAGTAGTGTGGAACAGGTGATTTTCATTCAGTGCAGACAGTGTTACGCTGTGGTGAGGAGCCAGGTGTGAGAAGCTACTTGCCAGGGGTGCTGCCTGGGACTCTTGAGACGGGCCCGAGTCCCTGCTGACCTCTGGCAGTGCAGGCACCAAACATCAGCGTCCTTGGGCTTGTGCTTTGAGTCCCTGTCCACAACCAGGAGCATGTCCCTCAGCCTGGTTTGTCACTTGACCTGAGACAGCATGTCCAGGTGTTACATCTTTTATCTCTGCCCCTTCCCAAGATAGTGAACGGAAAAGGAACCCACATTTGTTTCTGACTGGTGTTGGGGATCTTCCCTCCTAGTCCCTTTCTAGCAGTCTCCTGCTAGATGGACCCTTCCTAGCAGTCTCCTCTGAGATCCCTGCCCGTGCCCGTTTGCATCTTAGGGTCTGCTTTCCGTCAAATGCCATCATGTCTTTCCTGTTTCCACCCGCACTGATTTTCTTCTCCCTTCCTGTTGTCTCAGTCCTTCTCCATGTGGTGCTCAGGAGGCAATCACGGTTCATCCAGAGGCCAGCGCGTCCACCATGACGGAGGACCATGGGTCATTTCCCCAAGCTAGAAAAGTATAGGCCAGAGCCTCCTGCATCCTGTGTTTTGTTTTTCTTTTGCCTGTGTCCCACTGATTTCAATTGTGCATTCTTTGTTAGAAAATGCTAGTTTTTATTTATCTGATTTCCAGTACACACATGGACTACAGAACTAAGATTTTCAACGGAGTCAGCTTCCCTGGGCAGACCGACCAGTTTACATCTCTAAACTGAATTCATGTGGCAGGATAGAGAGTGGGGTACTCACATCACAGCTGCAAACTCCTAGGTATAAAACACAGTGTAGGTGATGAGCAGGGATGAAAACTCACAAGGCACAGCTGGACGCCTTCTTACTGAAGTTGGTTTCAGGTTCCAATGACCGTGAGTCTAAATAGATCAAGAGAGCCAGGAATGACTGACGTTTCCCAGTCGCTCACACAGCTTGCTGACGTGTGAGTGCTCACATCCACCCTGACGTGTGTCGCTGATACACCGAGTGCCTGTTTCTCCTCTGAGGGCTGAGGAGAGCTGAGCTCTGGGTGCCCCGAGCGGAAGGAGGCTTCCAGGCCAAATCACTGCTGTGGCCTTTGTGCTTGTCATGTTTACGAACTGTAATTGTTTTTGGAATCTAGTGAACATAACCCTACTCTCTTTTTGTATTTCGTAGAAACTACCTCTTCAGACTGCAGCTTGAGGATCTGTCTCTCATTCAGGTAGGTGCCCTTTGTTTTTCTCAAGCTTTTTTTCCCCATCCGAAAGAACTTACTGACTGAGGGAACAAAAACCAAGTGGGGTCGCTTCATCAGTGGGCCGCACGGCCAACGCTGGCCCGCGTGTGCGAGGTGAATTGTCCCCTCCCTTAGTAACCGCTTGGCCTTTCCTTCTGCCCTTCTGCTCTTGGTTTCCCGGTGTCTCTGCAGTGTTCTCTGCTTCCGGTGCCCGACAGTGCAGCACAGGTCACCTCCACGTCTGGGAGCGGCGGGGCTGGGGTAGCTTAGCTTGATGCTGGCGGTCACCACGCTCACGGCATAGCCTCATTTCCTACTTCTGTTCTTCATTACATAAATTTCAATATGGGGTGAAAGTGATGTACAGGAAGGAATAGATAATACTAGATAAAAATGACATTTATCTACTTTCGTTTTTGCAGTTTGGAGAATAAGCCTTACATCCTGTGTCGAGATACCTATTTTGTTGTAGGTCTCAATTGTAAATGCCCGCATTCTCCCTCTTCTGGTCTTTTAGAAAGGTGTGATAATTGAAGTCTCCTAGAAAAGAGGGTTGTAACACAATGTTCTGCCTTGCTGAGATTCTGGAGCTATTTGTGGACCTTACTACAATCTCTGGGTCATGTACAGTTTGGAAAACATCCTTCAGCTAATCCGAATATCAGTCTCCTAGTCCTAGGCTCTAAGAAGTGGTAGGAAAGATTATGTTATTTTATTTTTTCTGTAGTGCTGGTACTTGTTCAATAGGAAGCTCTAGAGGTAGGTTTTCATGTTACATTTATTTTTTATTAATCAGAGTTTTAAGACAATCTGACCTTCAAATTGGGTAACAAGAAAGAGCTTCCAAGAACAGGACACCCAGATTTGTGGTCTGTGACTTTTAGTTAATACTTGTTTTTTTTACTGGCCAGTGGCCACAAATGTCTGCCAACCCCATGCTGTTACAACACACATGAACTGAGATACGCCAGAGAGAAAGTACAGCAATTTCTCAGGCAACACGTACAGTGTGTTCAAAGGGATAATATGTTACAAGCTCCACAGAAGGAATGTAAGCAATATGTGCTGCAAATATGTTTGAAAAAAAAAGTAAGGAGAACAGGAGATGGACTAGGGGCTAGGGAGGGAAGGGAAGAGGAATGCAGAAAGGCATTAATACATATTATATACATGTGCCAACTTCTCACAAAGAATGTAAACATCACATACCACAACATGCTGCTATATAAAAAATTAAATTAAAAGAGTGATGATAATAACAAATCATCGTAATCTCTTCAGCACACTCGTCCATGACTTGACTGTTTGCAAGTCATTAAATGCATACAGTGGTTGTTAAAAATATGAACTTATTAAGTAATTAAAATGACCAACAATTTGAGAGCATTAGGTTAACTGAAATAAGCCAGGCACAGAAAAATGAGGAAATGAGATATTAAGTGAAATAGTAGAAACAGAGTAAAGCAGAGATTACCAGAAGCTTGAGGCACAAGGAAAAATTAACAAATGTTATTCAAAGAGTACAAAAAATTCAGTTAAACAGGAAGAATAAGTTGTAGAGATGTATTGTGTAGCACCCTGACTGTAGCTAATAGTATATTGTGCAGCAAAAAATTGTTGAAAATAGCATTTAAGTGTTCTCACCACAAAACATATGTAAGGTAATACATGTGTTAATTAGCTTACCTTAGTCACTCCACAGTGTACACTAATAATATCATATATATATATAATATGAAATATAGATATGTTTTATTATATTTCCATGTATAGTTCTTGTTGATCCAATATGAACAGTATTCTGATCAAAATGCCGTCTCAAAGATTATCTTAAATTATCATATAAAATAGAGACTTTTCAATAGGTAAGAAAGATATTTTATGCGCATTTTGAATCGCATAATATATTGTCTGGCATGATGTGTATTAAAAAGTGAGCTCTGTAGAAACATGTATACTCCCAAGCTTGTTGACTGTATTTGTTTCTTATTCCTGAAGGTTTATAGGAGGTTCTAGACATGCAGCTATTCCACCAGTAATGAGCATACATAACTCACAGTACTTGGTTTCTAAATAAAACTCTCCAACACAAGACACTAGTTTTTTATTGCAAATAAAACGAAAAGAACTTTTTGCTTTAGAAGATAAAGCAGAAATATTTAAAGCATGTTGAAGGTGTATAAAAGGATTTAGAAACCAGCCTCAAGCATGTTGAAAAAATCTAGAAAACTCGATGGTCAAAATATATAATTATAGTAGTAGGTTATTATATATTAACTAAATGTATAACCCATGAGCAAATACTAACCTAAAAAATAAATGAATGAATGAACAAGTAACATAGAAGTGACTAACCTGCCTTATCATAAAACACCAAGTATTTAAATACTGAAGGAGTGTTTTAGTTAGAGAATTAGATTTGGTTGTCATCATCCTAAAATTGATCTAGGCAAAAATGATCCATGGTTGCTAAAGTGTGTGAATCAGAGTTTGATGACAGCTGGAGTATTCACAGTTTCTTAGTACTCTGCTGTACACCACTTATTAATTACACACAACATCTTGCAACTTGACAGTAAGAAGAGGAAACCTGGTGACTATCCTGCCACCAAGCAGTTCACAGTAACTTTGCAAGTAATGAGACAAAGGCTCAATGATTTGCTGCCTGAGAAGTGTGCAGCTAGATTTGTGTGGCATCCCAGCCTGACGCTGTAACCAGTCTTACTCACTTTGAGGACCTGTCAGACAAACCCACAGTGAGGGACATCCTAACAGTGCTGGCCTCTGCCTTTCTAGGATCAGAGCCACGAAAGGTGTTTTAGAAAGAATGGAGAGTTGTTACATCATAGAAGAGGACAAATGAAGATGACCATCAAATGCAGTCTTGATCCAAAGTTAATTTCTGGGTAGATGTTTATGCTTGGGAGGAGTGACATTGCTGGAGCAGCTTACGAAATGTGATTGTAGATAACATAGGGCTCATTTTCTGATTTTAATAACTGTAATGGCAATTGTGATGGAGGACAATGCGTGTAATTCTTTGGGGAAACCTCCTAAAATATACAAGTGACACAGTGTCATTTCTGCACCTTATTCTCAAATGACTTAGAAATACTTGGTATAGGGATGCAGACTGAGAGAGCCATGTGGTCTGCTCACTTTCATTCTCATGCCATCGTATATTTCCTGGCTTCCTGTATATTAAAAACTGGGCTGTGTAGATATGTGTGTTCTCAAGCATACGTTGACTCTGCGTGTTCATTGTCTTAGTCCTGATGGCCCAGAGGGTCTAGGAGCACTGCAGGTGTGCATTCCAGATGTGCACACATGCATGCAGAGAAAAATGATAAAGCAAATGAGATAACGTGTGAATCATGGAATTGAAGTATGGAATGCATGTGAAGTCTATTTAGTGTTATTCTTATAGCGTTGCTTGACACTGTCAGAATAAATAGATGCGACAATTGAGAAATACATTTGCCATTAATGCGCATGTGTGGCCACTGATTGTCCTTCTCTGATCATGGCTTCCTTTCCCGTGGCTGCCTTGGGTGGACACAGCGGGAGTTACTGATGGATCTGAAATGTGCTCACTGAGAAGGGAAGACCATGGACCTCACTCACCCCTGGAGAGAGCTTCCCGCACTCACACGGGGCCGAGAAGGACAGTGACACTCTGAGTGGTGGTTTTGAAGAGCTGCCTTCATGACAGATGCCGAACAGTCCCTCGGTGCCGGGCACTGCAGAGCGCCTCTCCTTCCTCACGTTCTGTGAGTGTGTGCAGGTCTGTGACCTCCTGTTTGTGTAGTGCAGGGAGAGATAAAGCTGGCGGTTCTTCACAGCACTGTTTTTACCTCCAAGTGCTCTTAAGGGAAGAGGTGTTGTTGATCTCTTTGGATATCTTATTTTAACTTACATGACTACTTCCAGAGATAACAAAGTGAAGTAATCATGTTGGCAAAAAAAGTCTGTTCTGGTTCTCAAGAGGGGTCTGTCAAAGCCAAGTGTATGAGCTTCAGAAGAAACTTGCAATGATCCAGTAGACATATGGAAAACAAGTTCCATGAAACAAGGACAATCATTTCATTTATATATGTTAGCTATGTCATCACATCCAAAATCTGACTCCAACCCAGAATTGTTCCTTTGTCAGTGTTTTTGTGAGTAGCGAGTCTAGATTGTGTGGTTTCTGGTCCCAGCATGCTTTGCTTAGGCCTAGCCACAGTCGGGTCCCTTCTGAGCGGGCCCTTACCTCCTACTGTGAGGGCCTGCTGCTCTCTAAGCCTTGGGCTGCTTCCCGACTTTGAGCACTTTCTCTTGTGCACTTTCTCTTCTTCTATCCATTTTCTTAGTCGAGAGAAAGACTCACACCCTTGAGTCACTTTAGGCATCAACTCCATGTAACCCACCTCAAGGGTGGCTGGCTGCTGTCCCCGCAGGCATTCCATCACCTCGTTGCCTTTATTTCTGACCAGCATTTAGTGTTTTGTAGTAAAATTCACTGTCCAAAAAATGGTTTTTATTTCTTTTGATATTCCCATCGTTACATTAGAGTCAGTGATTGGATTAGGCCCCTTGCAGGTGAGAGACTAAAAACACGTGCCTAGAAACATTTTAGTCCTTCAGTATGTAATTACAATCGGTTTCATCCCTTCTTAATCTTTCTAGTTTAATATTATTGTTGTTTGAGGGACGCTTCATATTTCTGTCACTAGATTTAAGAAGAGGAAATGATGAGAGAAAGATGAAATGCATGCGATAAGGGCATTTGAAAGCACACAAGTATGCGTACACTCACCACAGAGGAACCACACACACAGGCACACACTCACCCCAGCGGAAACACACACACAGGCACACACTCACCCCAGCGGAAACACACACACAGGCACACACTCACCCCAG
>PVLA01011472.1:0-52810 GCA_004027455.1 Hydrochoerus hydrochaeris | reverse complement strand
CCCAGGCCGGCCTTGGATTTGTGGTTATCCTTTTGCCTCAGTTTCCTGAGTGCTGGAACAGATGTGCACTATCAAGCCTGGCTAATACCTACTTCAGATACTTGCATATGAGATGTGATTGAAATACATGGTGAATGTTTAAAACTTTTAAAATTTATTATTGTAAAATACATATTGCCATTAATCTCCCTCAAAATACTCCTCCTTGTTTCAAACGCCCTTATTTCACTGTTCTTGCCTCTTTGTGAAGCAGTTCTGGAAGTCCTTTTTTTGAATGTTTGTGTGAGGTGTAATCAGAAATACAGCGAATGCTGCTGCCAAGGCCCTCCAGCACAAAGGCAGGCTTAGACACATCAGTGTGTCCTCATCCACCTTACTCACTGGAACTGGAACGTGTGATTCTGGCTCTTCTCCAAGTCACAAAGACCGTGAAAGGTAAACATTTTCAATGGATTTGGGACATACAGGCAGTCACAATGGTACAACTAAAGACGCTGTGAAAGAGGACTTCCAGAACTGCTTTAGAAAGTAGCAGGAAGGAGGGGATAAGTGTTTTCAAAGAGTTGAAGAGGAGGGATTATTTTGAAGGAATTAATGGCATTGCATCTTTTAGTGTAGTCATTTAAAAAAAAAACATTCACTGTATTTTTTGATCAAGAGGTGTTATTGAAGGAGGATCCTAGGGTACTCAGTAGAGGTTTCAATGTTTCAAGCAGGTTAAGTGTTACTGATGAGACTGTTTAGAATTTATACTGCGGCTGTCTATTGTAATTTCTCTTTTGCATTTTGGATTTGAAGAATGTTACAGTTTTCTGTAAGAAGTAACTTTTGGTAAAATCTTTTTGGTTTTTGTTTACCAAAGTGTCTAGTCAGATTCTTTAAATATAACATCCCCCTAAAATAACTAAAAGAAATAGTGGCAAATGCTTCAGGAACTTACTCTGATAGTTACCACACTGGTAACACTGTAGTTTCACACTCGGTGGTTCTTGGTTTTATTCTTTGTTTGTTTTGCTTTTGAGTTAGAGACTTGCTTTTGTAGTTTAAACTGGCCTTGAAGTCACTGTGTAGCCCACAGTGGCCTTAACTCCAGGTGATCCTCCTGTCTCAGCCTCCCAAGTGCTGAGATTAGAGGTGTGCCACACTGTGCCCCATTCATTTGGTGGTGCTTGGATTGGACAGATTTTTATGTGTCCTGGCTTTTTGTGCTGCAGAGCAGAGATGCTGCATCATTAGGCAAATGTTCCCTTTTCTATGGTATTGGTTTGTTTTATGCTAAAAGAGTAGATTTCTTAGAGTTTTAAGAAGTACTGAAACACATAAGCTGTTGAGCTTTTGTAAAAAGTGTGGAACAGAGAAAATAAAAATAAATATAAGTTTTAAAATCAAATATTTTTCAGCATTACAAGCTCTGGTGTAGTTTTTTTTTTTTTAAAGACATGGTCTGGCTATGTAGTTAAGACTGCTGGCCTTTCACTCGCTACGTAGCGCAGGCTGACCTCAGATTTACAGCGATCCTCTTGCCTCAGCTTCCTGAGTGCTGGGATTACAGTTGAATTGTACTATGTCTGGTCTGGTGTAGTGATTTTGTGTGTGTGTGTGTGTGTGTGTGTGTGTGTGTATACTGGGAATTGAACTCAGGACCTTTCGCTTGCCAGGCAGGCACTTATGCCAGTGAGCTATATGCTTGGCTGGTGAAATGATTTTAAATTGTGATTTTTGATTATCTTTTTGCTGGGCAGACATGAGATGTTAGCATCATATTTGAAATCAAAGTTTTGTGGTATTTGTGACTAAATGGAGTGGCTGGTAAGCCATCAGAATCACCCAGCACACATGCTACTCTCAGACTAGTCCTGATCGGCCATCGGAGCAAGTTCCCGTACGTGCCCTGAGTTGCTCTAGAAGTTACAGCTGTTTGTTGATGCAGATTAAATTGAATGGAGTTTGAGTCTCTCTTCGAGAAACTAAGCTAGAATTTAGAATTTAAGGAAAGGTTGGGGACAGGAAAGGGAGGGGTGGCAGGTTCTCTGGGGCCAATCAGGAAGGAATTTGAGGGGAGACATGGAGAGAGTGCTGGGACTGTGTGGGCCTTTAGTATCTAGAGTGCATCCTGTTTGATACCTTCTTCTGAAGGGTGGGAGTGGGGCAGAGAGTATTGAATTTCTTTTCCCATTGGAGATTTTTTTTAAACTTACAGGTTTAAAATAAAAGTACATTTTACCCTCCTTAGAAGTATCTTGTGGGCTTGCAGACATTTGCTTATGAGTTAATGGAGTTTTAGTGTTTGAAATGTTAACTAAAAATACTGTTTTTAATTTTTTTTTCCAGGAAAGCCACCAGAGGAAAAAACGGAAATCAGAAGCTATAGGAACGAGTGACCAGATTGACTTGTTGGCTCTTGGTACAGCAGTTGGTAGCATTTTATTGTACAGTACAGTAAAAGGAGAATTGCACAGTAAATTAGTAGTAAGTGTGTTTATGTGTATTTTATATGAAAGATGTGATGAGAACTGAGATTATTAGAAACACTTCAAGAGATGATGAAATTTGAACTATCTGGGGAGCTTTCTGTCCTGTCTATATTTAAAGAACTCAGGTTTTTTTTTGTTTTTGTTTTTGTTTTGGAGACAGAGTCTCACTAGTACAGGATGGCTCTGAACTCACTTTGTAGCACAGACTGCTAGGCTGGTCTCAAACCCGTCGTGATTCTGCCGCTTCAGCCTTCCGAGTGCTGGGATTGTAAGCATGTACCACCATGCCTGGCTGAGTAGTATTTGATAAGAGCTGACTTTGGTAACATCCTCTTGGCTAAGGGTCAGAGTGTGAAGGGTTATTGACTAAAGTTAGCATAAGGAGAGGTCAGAGGAACTCCAGGGTATCACAGGTGGCAGCTGCAGGAAGCAGGTGCCACTTGTTTTGGGAAAGGGAAGCAAACCAGACACTGAGTTACTGCTGAAGCTGAGACTTTGTTTTTGTTTTTGTTTGGTACTGGGGATTGAACTCAGGACCTCATCCTTACCAAGCAGGCGCTTGTGCTTCTGAGCTAAATCCCTGGCCTGGAGCTAAGATGTGTAAGGAGCAGGTCTTCCATGGTGTTGCTGTCTCTTGAGGAGTGGCCACATGGATTTGTGGAACAGTTGAGGGTGGGGCGAGTCTCTAGCTGTCTGATGTCTCCGCACAAAGGTGGCGAGGCTGGTTTTCTCAGAGCTGGGGAAGTAGTATTTTGGGCTCAGCTGCTGGTGGTAGCATCCACTGATGTGATAAGAAATGAGCTGTTGAGGTGGTGCAATCAAGGGCTTAGTCCCCCTTCAGCTGGCACCCCTCCTTGGCAGTTTGTGGATCCGGCTGGCAAAGCAGAGATAAGGCTTGTGGAGTCTGAGCCCCGTGTTATAAACTGGAGCAGGATGCGTTTGGCATAAGAGGGCAGTAGTTTAACTGGCATAATTTGTTTCACCATAACACCTGCTATGGTGTGATGTGTTAGTCTCTAAATTCTGATGTACAGGGATGCTTTCTATGTGGAAGAATAAAACAGTTTATTTTTATTGAAGACATCCATTTCTATCCATAGAAAACTTGAAACTACATAAAGTTGAGTGGAAAAATTTATGCTTAGTCTTGTCACCTGAGAGATCCATTGTTAATAGTTTCTGTGTGTTGCTTTGCTTGACATCTATGTTTACGTTAATCTGTTGTGTATCTTGGCTTTTTTTTCACTAATTTGCACCGCAGTCAGTTTTCATATTGTCAAGACTAGTTGTAAACATTTTTTTCTTTTGTTTCTGGGACAGGGTCTCTTGCTGTGCAGTTCAGGCTGGCCTTGGGCTCACTTTGTAGCCCAGTTTGGCCTCAAACTTGGCAGTGATTCTCCTGCCTCAGCTTCCTGAGTGCTGGGATTACAAGAGTGTGCCACAATGCCTGGATTGTTGTAAACATTTTTAATGATTGCTTAAGTTTTACACTAAGTTTTAGACTAAGTTTTAGACTACACTAAACTAAATTTAATAGTCCATTTATTATAATAACTTATTTATTTGGAAATTTGTAGGTTTTTTTTTTTTTTTTAAGTGCCTGTAATTCCACTACTCAGGAGGCTGAGGCAGAGGGGCTTTGTGAGCTTGAATGTTGCCTGGGCTGTATAGTGAGGTTCTGCTGTTTCTTTTTCTTTCTTTCCTTTTTTTCTTTTTTTTTGAAAAAAATTATAAGGAAAATACACAGCAAAACAGAAAAGTGGTAGGGGTGAAAAATATGGAAAATTAGTTATCAAGCAAACTGCCCAAATATAGCTTCCTGTTATAAAGGGAGTGATGTAATGCTTCACCTCATTTGCTTTTCCTGACTCAATCTTGCCCTTAGCAGGCTGGACCCATGGGTTCCATTTTCCAGTCCCTTCTCTTCCTGAGTTTGGGAAAGGTTGTCTAGTTCTAGGCTTTTAAGAAACAAAAGATAGCTGGGGATTTAGCTCAGTGGCACAGGTGCCTGCCTGGCAAGTGCAGTGTCGTGAGTTTGATCCCTGGTATTAAAAAAAGAAAAAAAAGACTTCTGAAAATGTTTTTAATTTGTACTTACAGTGCAATGACAGTACCTCTATTCTAGTGGTGCTGTGCTGTGCTGTCCTGTTCTGTGCTGTGCTGTTCTGTTCTGTTCTAGTGGCGTTATTGTGAATATTGAATATTTCACTGATTACTGAGTAACCCATTGAAGCAGGAGCAATGATTAAAAAGCATAACTCACCTAATTTGGTAGATCAAAAATTTTATCTGATTTTTAAAACTTGTTTTGTCTTTTTGAGACCATATTTCACTATGCAGTTCAGGCTGACCTTGAATTCATTTTGTAGCCCAAGCTGGTCTTGAACATAGAAATCCTCTTGCCTCAGCCTCCTGAGTATTGGGATTATACACATAGCCCAGCCTATTTGTCTGATTTTAAATTTGCCTTTAGAAATTGTTTTCTTTTCTTTTTAGAAATTATTTTCTTATTATAGATATGCATACAACTTTAAGGAAAATGTGAAGTGTTGAGGATCTGTAGCCTCAGTTTCTTCTCCCAGTTGATGTTGGTTACCCTCCATAGTTGAGAGTCCATCCTGTGACTTGGGGATCATCAGCAGGTACCTAGTATCCTGTGCAGTGTGGTGACTGCAGGCGTGATACTCATGGAGCCTGAAATAATTCTTTGAATTCTGTCAGTAACTTCAGCATTACAGATACTTCTGTTTTTTTTTTCTTTTTTTCTTTTCTGGCACTGGAGTTTGAACTCACAGCTTCCTGCTTGCCAGGCAGGCACTTATGCCTCTGAGCTAAATCTTTGGCCTACTTCTGTTTTTATACTTATGTATTTAGAGACAGGGTCCCACTGTGTAGTCTAGGCTGGCCTTGAACTCACAGCAGTGCTCCTGCCTCAGACTCTACAGTGCTGGGATTATAGGCTTGTGCCACTATACCTGGCTAAAATGCTTGCTTTTTTGAGACAAGATCTCACTGTGCAGTCCAGGGTAAAGGGTGTCAGAATGATACAGTGAAGTAGAAAGGGACTAAGCTTTACAGCCAGTCTGTCCTGAGGTTGCATCCCACCTCTTATGTGATCATAGATAATTTAATTTCTTCTTATTCTACAGCCTAGCTTGTATAACTGTAGTAAGGCTTGGACAGAGCAATATATTGAAAGTGCGTGGTATATGATTAGTGATTGTTGTTTGGACAAGTAGGTGAATGAGGGAGGGACACATTGGCAGATTGCTTTCTGAAAGGGTGTGGTGATTCTCACTGCCCCATCCGTTTCTCACAGTGCCTTTTAAAAAAACTAGAATCTTATCAACATGGGTAGTGTAGTGCTGAGCAAATTACTAGATAAACTAAAAGGGCACCTTTTTGCTTGTTTTTGATTACTAAGAGTATTTTAGTACATTTGATATATCTTAATTTTCTGGGGAATTTGTGTTTATATTGTTTAAATCTTTGTGTATATAGATAAAATATAGCAATTCTTTGAATAGCAGCTCATGAGAGAAGTAGCACCTTAATATTTTAAAATATTTTTCTTTTGAAGTAGTAATTTTATTTTTATTATTTATTTAGTTTAGTAATTTTATTTGAAAGTAGCTTCCACAATTTCGAATAATAGTTTTGATTCTTAGATATGTGCACAGTGGAGCTTAACTGTATGTGTTATTACATGAAATCAGGTACAAAGAATGAAAATAACAGTTGCATTGTGCATGACTTAGAACCTCATTTTGCTAAGTCAGTTTGTCCTGGAATGTATGTGAAATAAGAAACAGTAGTCTTTTTTTTTTTTAACAATGATCTTTGACATGAAGATGAATTTTTTTCCCCTCTTTTTGAGACAGGGTGTCACTGTGCAGTTCAGACTGGCCTTCAACTCACTTTGTAGCCAGGGTGGCCTCAAACTTAAAGTGATTCTCTTGCCTCAGCCCCCCAAGTGTTGGGATTATAGGTTGCACCACCATGCCTGGCCATGAAGACAATTTCTAAATGCAGATTTAAAATCACATAAATGTTTGATCTACCATGTTAGCAGGTTTTCTGTTACTGTGATCTCCATTCTTCTCTGCTCCTAGTAAGGGAACCTTGGTGTGCTGGTGTAAAGTGCTGTTCAGATGATGTGGTTAAAGAATACCCTGCCATTTAGTATTTATCTGAAGAAACAGTGACTTTTTAAAATTGAAACAGGTGTTTTTTTCTTTTTTTTTGACAGCATTTCACTGTGCAGTTCAGGCCATTAATAGTGCTGGGATTACATGCATGTGCCATTTCTAGTACTTTTTCTAAAAAGATTTTCCAGCTAAATTTTGATCTTTTAGGAGTTGATTTTGCTAGGTGTGGTGGAGTACAGCTGCAATCCCAGTACTTGGAAGGCTGAGGCAGGAGGAGAAGGATCGCTGTGAGTTTGAGGCCAGTGTGAGCTACATAGTGAGTTTAAGGGCGGCCTGAGCTACAGGGCAAGACCCTGTGTCTAAAAACAAAAACCAACCCAAACCAAACCAAAATAAAAATAAAGTTGAGTTTGGACTCTGCCATTTGACTTTACTAGTTCTTGCCACTGTTCAGATTTTGTGGGTTGGCATTTCTGTCAAGAGCAAATGTCATTGGAAAATGTTCAGATTTTGTGGGTCTTAAGAGTTGGCATTTCTGTCAAGAGTAAATGGCATTTGGTCTAGAATGTGGAGGTAAGTTTTTCTTGCAGAGAAGGGAAAGTTAACATTTTGATGTTCTAGCTATTGTATCTCATTTTTGAAAATTGAATTGGAAATTTTGGAAAACTAAAATGGACAGATAGAAGTTAAGGCCCGACATTGTGTTTAACCAGTAACGACTGTAGGATTCATCCTATCATGTAAGATGAATTTTTTCTTTATAAATGTTTTAATCTGCAGGGTGGTGGTCATGACAGCAGAGTCAATTGCATACAGTGGCATCAAGACAGTGACTGCTTATATAGCTGTTCTGATGATAAGCATATTGTGGAGTGGAACACAAGGGCGTGCAAAGTGAAGTGGTGAGTAGCACTGCCGTGTCTGGGGGCAGGGGCGTTGCCACAGTGACCTTTTAGAAATGAGCCCTGGGCAGAGCTTGTTGGATCCAATGAGAACGTACACATTGATGCGGTGTAGACTGTTTTTAAGGAATATTTAGTCAAATTGGGCACACAGGTTGTTAACACAAAAGCCACATGGTGCAAGAGTAAAATAATCGTGTAAGAGATGACAGGAGGGAGCCTGTACTAGTTGTCAGATGAGTACTGCAGCGTTGGGAAGGAAGGGGCTTCACCTGGACCTTCTGTGACAGATAGCTTTGAATAGAGAAGGCAGGAGAATGGTTAAAAGCGGGAAAGAATGTGGGGAGTGGCCAGAACTAAGACGAGGAGTCCAGAAAGTGAAAGATTCGGTTGGTACCGAGCAGGCTAATTTTGAGGTTCTAGCTAAGGCATAATGCATGGTAGAGAGTGGAAATATCTAGTTAATAGAAGTTATAATCAGAAGAGAGAAATAGCTTGAGGATTTTTAGACAAGTTGACCTTGAATAGAAGTTATGATCAGAAGAGAGAAATAGCTTGAGGATTTTTAGACAAGTTGACCTTGAAATCATGCTTATGTGAAAGATAAGACTCAGTAGACAGGATGGTGAGAGGTGCTCAGAATTTGAGGGACAGTGGGCGTGGTGGCTCACACCTATAATCCCAGCACTTGGGAGGCTGAGGCAGGAGGATCACTGTAAGTTTGAGACCAGCCTGGGCTACAAAGTGAGTTGAAGGCCAGCCTGAACTGTATAGCAAGACCCTGTCTCAAAAAGACAAAAAAGAAAAACAACCGTTGAAGTGGGACTGGAGTTGCAGAGGACCCGAAGGTGTTTGCCCTCCATTCCCATGTCCTTGGGTGATGGCATATCTGAGAGCTGCCCGAGGCTGCTCTTTGCCATAGAGCAGTAATGCACATCAGACAGGTCGCTGTGTTTAATACCGCGAGGGCCACTGTCCTGTTTGCATGCTGAGAAAGAGGCCGAGCGCTTCCCACTGAATGTGTTCCAGCCTAGTCCTTAGTGTTCTTACGCTTCTGTAATTGAGTCTCCGACTCCCATCCTGTGCTAGATACTGTCTGCTAAGGCTTAACTTTTTTTAAAGAAGTTTATTTCTATTTAATTCATCCTCCACTTTCTCTCTCCTTTTTTTCTGTGGTTACATGAAATGAATAAAAAAAAAGCAAATGGCTAAATCAAAATTTATTGCAGTAAAAAACCTACTGCCATTAACTCCCCCTCAAAATGTCCTTTCTTCAAATGTACTTAACACTGTTCTTGGCACTTTTAGAACAGTTCTGAAAGTTATGCTTTGTGGGTATCTCTTAATTGCACTGAGATGACTGCTTTGATGGCCTGAATCAATTCCTGTTTATTTTTTTGAGACAGGGTCTCACTATGCAGTTCAGGCTGGCCTTGAACCCACTACAGAGTCCAGACTGGCCTTGAACTCATGGTGATCCTCTTGCCTCAGCCTTCTGAGTGCTGGGATTACAGGTGTGCACTACCATGCCTGGTTTTTGTTTGTTTGTTTGTTTTTTCCCATTAGATTTTTTATTGGTACATTTTTAAATACTGTTGTTTTGTTGTTGTTGTTGTTGTTGAGGGAAATCAAACTCATGACCTTGTGCTTGCCAGGCAGGTGCTGTACCATTGAGCTATATCCCTGGCCCTGTTTTGGTTTTTTGAGACTGAGTCTTGCTATATGGTTCAGTCTGGACTGCAGCACAGTATGTAGCCCGGGCTGCCCTGAAACTTCTCTTGATCCTCCTGCCTGTCTCCTGAGTAGTGGGATCATAAGTGTGAGCCACCTCCCAGCCTTCCCTCAGGATACTGAGGGCATTGTTCCATTGTTTTTTTAGCTTTTAATGTTATTTTTAGTGTTCTGCAATCTTCTGTACTCTTTATTTAATGAATGAGTTACATTGGTGTGTAATTGATGGAAATTGATGTGTTTCGTTTTTCTTATGTATTAGATCATTTCTTCCGTTTTTCTTTTCTGTAGTGCAATGAACTGTTAATCCAGATCTTGTATCTCCTGATCTTTTAAATTTCTGGTCTCTGTCTCTTGTGCCTCCAAGTCCCTGGTTGAGGTGCATGGTTTGAATCCAGGGCTGTGTGGATGCTAGGCAGGTGCTTTACTGCTGAGCTACATTCCCAGCTCTTTTTCTCTTTCCAGTTTTGTCTTTTGCTTCTGTTTCCTGACATTTGCATTTTTAATACCTATTGAATTTTAAAATTTCTCTTACCATATGTATGTATGTTGGTGCAAAGAATTGAATCTAGGACCTTTACGCTGAACTACATTGTTAAATTTTTAAAAAAAATTTATTTAAAGAGGGGGAAAATAAAGCAAAACAAAAAAAAAGGGTAGAAACAATACAGAATTTCAAAAAAAATGAACAGTAAGAAATCACTAGTTGATACATTACATGTTGTCTTTCTGGATATAGTTGTTCAAGTTACAAAATACAAAGTGGACATTCAAACAGTGAGGCTGCAAACAGCGCCGTTCTCTGATCCAACAAAAACTTAGCAACATAATTATCAATCCCATACCCTTAAATATACATGCAGTTATATCCTTTAGAGCACTTGCTTTTCCTCCTTTTGCTTTTTAAGTCCATTATCTGTTTAGTTATATCATGTTTCAGGTTGTTCAGTACCTTGCTGATCTGTTTTTTTGTTGGTATTTACTTTTTAAAAAATTTTTATTTATTATTTTATTTTATTTTGAAGGTAGTAAAATACAGCAGAACAAGACAGGACAAAGCCAACTGAGGCAGTGCAGTGAAATTGCACAGAACCTTATAGCAGGTTACCAGGATAACAGCAATAGGCACAATAGCACATCTGGTTTTCTTCACCATAGTTGTTCCTTCAATCAGGCAGAGCAATAGCGAAGGAAATGCCGAAATTACAAGAGCAGAATATTGAATAGAGCAATGCCATTGATCAGAGCAAAACAGATAAAAATATTTGCCCTCAAAGAGATGGCAGAAGAAAATCCCCCTTATTTGCTATATTGCATATAGTCAAACTCGCAAGAGATGCTCAGATCTCCGGCTCTCGCTTGCTAGCGGGGGTGGGGGTGGGGGTGGGGGTGAGGGTGAGGGTGTTTGATTCTTACCCCGCACCCTGGTAGGCTCACAGCCGCCCACCAGAGGGGTGAACTGGCTGCCTGTTTTCCAGCGGCCCAAGGTCCAACATGGCATGTTGCAGATCTCAGGAAACGCTGATACGGTTCTTGTCCTGGGCGGCCGTGGCTTACCAGGCCAAAGCCACTTACCAGAGTGGCATGCTGGTGGCTGCCTCTAAATTTTATTTTGAGAGACAGGATCATCTTACTAAATCATCCAGGCTAAAATGAATTTTTGATTCTTCTGCCTCTGCCTCCCAGAGTGCTGGGATTACAGGCATGTGACACCATGCTCAGCTCTCACTGTATGTAAAATTTCTGGAGCTGCTTTTTTCTTCTCTGTTTATTTTTTATTGCATTATGTTTCTTTTCAACTCCCCGAAGATAATTATAATAGGATTTCATTTTTTTTTTCTTTTATTACGGTTCATTTAATTTAGTTTGTAATTTTAATGTTGAAAAGCATTCTTCAGATTACGGGAGATCTTTGGTGACCCCTGTTGGTATTTGAAAACAAAACATTAAAAAGCTGAGTGGAAGGTCTGGGTGTAGGTGAGTGGCACTTCAGTTATTGGACTTCCTTTGTGGAATGATTTGGAGGCCTAAAGATGTTGGTACATATAACTCGTTTCTCTGGAACCCCTCACATTTCCCAAAGGATGACATTCCAGTCAGTGCTTTTTCAGCTTTTATGGTGACTGTATGTTGTCTGATTTAGTGTGCTGCCCCTTGGGAGTCTGGCAGGTTCTCTGTCGATGCTGACGTAGTAGCATTACACTGAGTGGCAGTGCTGACAGTGACATCCTCGGGATGGAGAGATAGATTGAAGAAGTTTGTGGGTCTTCTTGAGGCAGGGTGGGGAGTCAAGCCTTCTTGTTTAGTTTTTGAGACAGAATTGCTGTGTAGTGCAGGCTGGCCCTGAATTTACCACTTGTAGCCCAGTCTGGCCTGGAATTCATAATGATCCTGTATCTTGGCCTCTTGAGCGCAGGTATTACAGGTGTACGCCACCATGCCCTGCTTCAGGATTTAAAAAAAAAATTATCAATTTAGTGAATATATAAAATGGGAGGGCCCCTCCCCCGTGTGTTTGGTTTATGTAGCTCAGGCCAGCCTCAGGTCAGTGCAAGCCTCTTCCTCGGCGCTGAGTGCCCGGTGTGCAGGCCTTACCACTGTGCCCAGTAGTGAATATACATTGGGTGATGAATATAGTTTAGTTTTGAAACCGGGATGTGGTGAGAAACTGGCAAATATTTTAGAAGCCAGAGGGTAAAGAAAAAGTTTTTTTTTCGTACATTATTTACATTTCCTTGATTACAAGTACATTTAAGTGCATCATGTTTATCAAAATTTGCATTTGCCTGTTTATTTCTCATGTTCTGTTGTTTGAGTTTTTTGTTCTCTGTGTTTTCTAGTACTGGGGATTAAACCCTAGGGCCTTCACTACATCCTCACTTTTATTTTTATTTTGAGACAGGCTTTTGTGAAGTGTGCAGGCTGCGCTTTTATATTTGCAATCCTCCTGCCTCAGCTTCCCGTAGTGCTAGGTTTATAGCTGTGAATTAATTTTTCTCATTGATAAAAAGAAACTACAGTGTTTTTTGCTTTTTGAGACAGTCTTGCTATATATAGTTCAGGTTGCCTATCAAATTTTCTGTGTAGTCGAGGCTGTCCGTGAACTCATGGTGATTCTCCTGCTTTAGCCTCCCGAGTGCCATTGTGTCCAGCTACACGGTAGTGCTTTTGAGTATTCTGTGTTTGTATGTTACCTTTTGTTTTGGTTTCTGAAGTTTCCTTCTATGGTTGCTGTCTTCAAGGCCAAAAGGCAGGCAGAGGAAAGCTGCTCCTTCCATGGCAGCAGGAAAGCAGAGCACAGAGGAGGGCCAGAGAGAGAGGAATGGGCAGGGGATGGGTTGTACAGCTAAAGGCACTTCCTCCTACTGGCCCCCATCTCACACTGGTTCAGTTAGGACCCCTGAGATCCAGTCAGGTCCTCACATCCCACCAACTGGCACCCAAACCCTCAGTACAAGGAGGCTTTTGAGGGACATTTTGTATCAACCAGAATTATTGTGTTTTTTGTTTTTTTTTTTGAAGCAAGGGCTAGCTATGTTGTTCAGCCTGGGCTTGAATTCACCATATAGTCCTGACTGGCTTCAAACCGATGGTGATCCTTCTGCCTCAGCCTCCCGAGTTAGAACACTTTGTAATATGTATTTTAGGTGTAAATAGACAGTCAAGCTCCCTGTTGCTCATAACAGCATTCCTATGTTCAGCAAACTGCAAAGTCTCCTGGTTCTAATCCAGTTTGAGCTCTTGAAAGGAATAAGCTGATTTGTTTCACTTAGCTGATAAGAATTCATCTGTACAGATTTGAGGTAGAAATAAACTTTTTGGGCTGCACCTGGAGACATCATTTCTGTTGCTAAGGGATTAAAGGCTAACTTTGAAGAGAAAGCAGGAACTGCCATGGGGTAGGCAGGGTGGACTGGTGAAGGTCCAGTGTGGTAGTTGCCTGTGCATTAACAGAGTTTTGCCTCCTGGGCCAACACATACACTTAGCTCCCGCTTCTCCACTCTTACCTTCCTGTTTGCTGCTACCTCTTGAGAGTTTGATTCTGCCAAAGGGGAGAGAGTGTGCTGTGTTCAAAGCACCCATCAGGGAGGCTTTGCTAATGTGTTCGGAGCTAGTAATGGAAGGCAAGATTTTAGGAAATGCCATTGGCACAGGATCTTACATGGCATTTTTCATGCCAGGTTTGCTTTTTTGTTGTTTTCTGCTGACTAAACTTTCTCCTCACTAATGAAGTTGTTTTTGCTCTTCTTTGCACTATAGCAAATGGAAAGGTGACAATAGCAGTGTCACTTCCCTGTGTATCAGCCCAGATGGGAAGATGTTACTTTCAGCTGGTCGAACAATCAAACTATGGGTTTTGGAGACCAAAGAAGTCTACAGAGTGAGTGTATCAAATTACTTATAATCATAACAGTCATACAGAGTAAGTATGGAGAAAGGCAGAAGTTTGAACTATAGGTTATTGTATTAAGAGTGCAAATTCTTAGGCTCAGTGCTGCGTGCTTAGGAGGCTGGAGCAGGAGGAGGGCTGGAGGCCAGCCTAGGCAGCTTAAAGAGACTCTGTCTCCCCAGAAAAGAAAACAATCAAAACAGATTTTTCCTGTATCCCAAATAATAGAATAAACAGACAAAAGTTAGTCTGCATATTTGATTTGTTCTGGGAAGGATGAATCAAATAAATAAATAGAGGTGGAGCTTAAAATCTTTTACTAGGAGGTCATTATGGTAATTTTATTTTCTAGCTTGATCTAGCACTTGGTCCATGTATAGTGTTTCATTGTGGAGATTTAGTATTAGGAAAAGCAGATACACTTGGGAATTACTAAACTTTTTTGGTGCTGTGATGATGCTGTAAAATTGTGGTTTCGACTCACTGAGAGTAAAATGAAGACCTACAATTCCTTGGCTGTGTCTGAGCACCTAAACACCCTTTTAAAAGTGAGTAGAATTAGGGCTGGAGATGCAGCTGAATACTGGAGTGTTTGCCTAGCATTGCCAAGATCCTGGGTTTGCTCCTCAGTGCTGCAAAGAAGCCTTTAATTTTGATATTTTCAGATAGGTTTTTCAAATGTGAAAGGATTACAGCACAAATAATCTCATTGGCTTATAATTAATTGTGAAGCTCTGTTTCAGGTTAGCAGCTTCTTTATGATTTACATGGATTGTTTTTGTACAGTACTGCTTTGAATCTGTCCCCTCCTAAATGAGATTTAACTTTCTCTAGCACTTCACAGGACATGCGACACCAGTTTCATCACTTAAGTTCACGACTGTCAGACCTCCTAATGAGAGCCAGCCCTCTGATGGAATTACAGGCCTTTATTTCTTATCTGGAGCAGTACATGACCGGTTACTTAATGTCTGGTAGGTAGTTCTTTTGGATTTGGGAGGGAGCTTTGCCTTGAAGGAGTCTGTCACAGCTTGTGTGGTTAATACAAGTGATGAGTATAAGACTTGCTTTATTGTTGGAATTACACTGACTTATTTAAGAGCATTATATAATAGAGCCTCCTTTCTACTTCCTTGGAGATGCAGTGACCTGAATATTTTTATGAGTGGGCAATTTAAAAATAAAAGTTTGTAGGGAGAAGACCTTTCGTTTTGTTGAAATAGACAGCACCCCTACATTAATATAGTAATGTCTGTTTACTGATGGTCTCTTGAGAATGTAAAATTCTTGACATTTGGAGCATCACCACTAACACTTTTTTGCTGTTATTAATTCCCTTTGAGGTTAACTATGAAAAATAAAAGTTAATTTGATGCTAGAGAGCTATCAAAGAGTTTTAAATGTAAGACATAAGAAATTTTTTGGATTTTAGGACATCATTTGATAATTGCCTATTTGAACTACTGTTCCTGACAAAATGTGGAAGTAGTTTCACATTTTAGTAACAATTAGTTGAGCATGCTCAGGATCATATAGCGTTTCTGTGAGTTTGTACAAAGTAATGCTCACCTGGAAAGGTACTCATTGTGTCATGCTGGGTGCCACTGCTCTGCAGTCCTGCTTTGTGCTGAGGTTATTTGAACCCAGGAGTTCAAGTCTACCTTGTGCAGAGTACTCAGATCCTGTCTCAAAAGAGCAAAGGTTAGGAACACAGCTCAGAGGTAGAGTGCTGACCTAGCACTTGGAAGGTCCTGCATTTTATTCCTAATGCTGCAAAATAAAAAAAAAAGTTAGTAATGCTAGAGTTAAAATCTGTCTCCGTGGTCTCCTGACATTACTGAGATGCTTTACTTTAATCTTAAGTGTTTTATAACACTTTGATGCTCTAGTACCTTAGTGGTTTGTTTTTTTGTTTTGTTATTGGTACCGAGAATTGAACTCAGGACCTTGTGCTTGCCAGGCAGGCGCTGTGCCACTGACCTCTATCCCTGACCCCAGGATCTTAGTTTCTGAAGCTACAATTTCTCTATAAGAGAGGGGTTAATTTCCGTTATGATTATGAAAAGTAGTGTTTTGTTTGGAGGCATCCTGATAATAGAAGAGTAAGCTTAATTTTAACTTGTGTACTTCTCCCTCAAAATTTACACTCCACGTTAAAAGGCTGCCTAACAAACTGTAAACTTTTGTATTAGTAGAGCATGCCTAAAATTCTCTGATTTTTTTTTTTTTTTTTTTTTGTCATTTTGTTTTTTTGAGATAGCGACTTGCTTCATAGTGCAGGCTGGCCTTGAACTCACTATATGGCCCAAGCTAGCCTTGAACTCAAGGCAGTCCTGCCTCAGCCTCCTGAGTGCTGGGATTACAGATATGCACCACCATGCCTGGCAAGAATGCATTTTAAAGTTAAGAAAGTGTGTCTGCCAGGTGAGGTGGCTCACGCCTGTAATGCCAGTACTCAGGAGGCTGAGGCAGGAGGATTGTTGTGAGTTTGAGACCAGCTTGGGTTACAAGTGAGTTCAATGCCTGACCGAACTTCATAGAGAAACCCTGTCTCAAAAAGACAAACAACAACAACAACAACAAAAACATTTAGTTTATTAAGGTCAACTGTTAATTTTCTTCTAATTTGAAAAACATTATTAGATACATTGTTTTACTAGTTGAGAAAGAGAAACTGACTTTGGATTTGGAAATCTATGAATAAAAAACACTGTTTAGGAATGTATTCTTGCAGAAATTTAGAGTTAAGTTACTGTGAGCCTCTGGTCATAACATTTTGTTATTTAATCTGTATGTAACCTTGTTCTGTGTGTGTGTGTTTAGGACACCTTATTTAGTATAAATTTTTTTTTTTTTTTTGGTCTTTTTGAGACAGGGTCTTGCTATGCAGTTCAAGCTGGCCTTGAGTTCACTTTGTAGCTCAGGCTGGTCTCGAACTCGCAAGGATCCTCCTGCCTCAGTCTCCCGAGCGTTGGGATTACAGGCGTGAGCCACCACACCCGGCTTTGTATAGATTTTTGATTGATTTTGAACTCAAAGCACAATGACTAATGCCTGGATGAAGCTTATCTAATGCATGAAAAACATTTGCATTTTTTTCAAATTCATTTTATTCAATGATGAAGAGGAAAAAAAACTATAACGAAATTTCAAAACACAGCAATCAAGGGGCAACAGTGGTACATACACTGTGTGTTGTGATCCCCAAGTCATTCACCTAGAGCACAGGACACCTGCATTCAATTGTCTGAACAGTACCAGCACAAATCTTTCTCTTCTTAACTATTTCTTCTATACGTATGCTTTTTCTTTCAGCTTGTCACACTAATGAAACAGTATGATGTTTACGTGTGTGTCTTATTTATTTCACTAATGAGTTTGTTCTCAAGTTCCATCTATTTACCTATAAAAGTGTCCAGTTTATCCTTTATGGCTGAGTAGTACTGTATTGTATAGAACTATCACATCTTTTTTATCCATTCCTCAGTTGAACACGTGTATCTTAACCATGTGAAGAAAATACATCTGCAACCTTCTTGTGCCCAGGGACACTGTACAGCAAGCACATGAACACTTTACCTGAGGGACACTTGTTTTCAATTCATTTTATTCATAGATAAAAAGAAAGAAAAAACTACACAAAATTGTAAAATACATCAGTCAGGGTAGCAATGGTACATACATTGCACATTGTCATCCTCAAAACCTGGGGGATGCTGTAAACACCAGCAGAAAGCACCGATGTGCAGGATGAGGAGACTCACAGGCACTCGTTTGTAGGGTTAGAGCTGAGTGAGAAGGCAGGGTGTAGCCTAATTAGTCTCAGGTGGGAATATTGGGCGTTGGGCCACTCAGGTTTTTTACTGGTCTGCATTTGAAGCAAGCATGAAAACCCCACAAACAATAATTTTGGGGTAACAAATAAATTTTAGCAAGCAGTTGAATCTACAAATACAAAATTCATGAATAATGTGGATTGTGTGCATATGTGTATAAAATGTCTACCTGGACTTTGTTTTCTCAGTATTATGAGAAGGTTAATTCTTCCCAAATTGTTCAGATTCAATGCAAACAAAGCCAGAAATCCAAGCAGCATTTTTGTAGAAATTGACAACTGATTCTGAAGTTTAAATAGAAATGGAGTAGGGTATGGAGGCTCACGCCTGTAATCCTAGCACTCAGGAGGCTGAGGCAGGAGCATCATTGCAGGCTCGAGAGCGGTGTGGGATACAAATGAGCTCAAAGCCAGCCTGAACTGCTTAGCTACACCATCTCATAAATAAATAAATAAATAAATAAATAAATAAATAAATAAATAAGAAATGGACGTAGAATGGTCAAGATAACCTTGAAAAATAAGAAAAAGTTGGAAGCTTAACATTGGTTTATTCAAGACTCATGAAGCTCCTGTATTCAAGGCAGTGGGATTGACATCAAGATAGATACATAGATTAATGTAAAGAATAATGTCATTGTTTAAATCTGTCCAAAAAAATATTTTTTTTTCTAAGCAAACATTAATTTGGTTGGGAAATGAATATGTCTCTTACCGAGTGCGCGACACACCTAATTTAGCTTTCAAAAGTGAAAGTTATTGGAACTCTTTAAAACTGTGGGACACCCCCACCTCACTCCTGTAAATTTGTCCTGTTATCTAATGGCTGATTTTGTTATCTAGGCAGGTCCGGTCAGAAAGCAAAGAAAAGAATGCAGTGATGTCTTTTACCGTTACAGATGAGCCTGTCTACATTGACTTGACTTTGTCAGAAAACAAAGAAGAGGTAAGAGGTTTGAGTTTTTTTAAAAATGTTTTTGGATTTTACAACCTCATTTTTAATATCAAAATAATGGTATGAGGGAATAATGACAAAAATGTAACGAAAATCCTCTTAGGTTGTCAAAGAAGTACCAAGTCACTGTAATGATTTCTTATGGAAGGAAAGAGAAACTTTACATACATAGTGCATTTTAAAAATCATTATTTGAATTAACAGAAGTTGTTAAGAGATTTTTTTAATAGGCATATATATATATACATCACATATGATTGCCACATCACATACATTTTAATTTTAAATTTTAACTGATGTGTATTGTAAGAGTGATACTTGTTTAATGCTTTTATATTTTTTATGTAAAAGAGTTTGTGATTTGTATATTTCAGCATTAAATAAGCCTTATTTATTTATTTATTTATTTATTTATTTATTGTCTTTGAGACAGGATCTTGCTATGCAGTTCGGGCTGTCCTCGAGCTTACTTTGTAGCCCAGGCTGGTCTCAAACTCAAAATGACCCTCTGGCCCCAGCCTCCCTAGAGCTGGGGTTACAGGCGTGTGCCACCAAAGCTGGCTTGAAGTTCTTCAATATTGTCAAGTGCTCTATAGACCTTTTAGTGGGAGCCTTGCTGCAAGTGTGGTACATAGAAGAATCCAGACAGGAGGGTCTAAGAACTGACAGTAGACAGGAAGAAGGGGGTGATGGTGTCTTTGGAATCCTGTCCCAGCATTAGATGGTTTCCAGCAGCCTTGACTGCTCTGATTTGTGGGGCAGGGCAGGTCTGTGTTGCCTCTGCACTTGGAAGGATTCAAGGCCTGTGTCACTGTGCCTGGCTTTACTTACTCTTGGCTGTTTTGTCAAAGGTATATATGTATGTATGTATGTATGTATGTATATTTGTATGTATATTTGGTCTTTTTGAAACAGTTTCACTATGCAGTTCAGACTGACCTTCAATTCAATTTGTAGCCCAATTTGGCCACAAACTTGCAGCAATGCTCCTGCCTCAATCTCCTGAATGCTAGGAAGATAGTTTTTAAATGCATCTTTACTGTTTTAACTTTCTTTGGTTTCTAAAAGGGATGGTTAGAAAGTTGAGTTTTCATGAATTAGATTGGAGACTAAAGTATGTTATTCATTAATCAGCTACGTTTTCCCTTTAGCCTGTCAAGTTAGCTGTTGTTTGCAGGGACGGTCAAGTCCATCTTTTTGAACATGTATTAAATGGGTAAGTTTTCAAGTCAGAGATTTATTCTTTATTACTTTTTCTTAGTCTTTCCTCTTTGAAATATATTTCTGTTCATTTAGATTTTTTTCAGGTTATTTTTGCAATACTGAGGATTGAAACCCCCAGGGGCTTGGTATTGAGCTACATCTCTAGCACTTTTTAAAGATTGATTAATCGATTGATTCATGAAACAAGGTCTTGCTAAGTTACCCAGGCGGAACTTGAATTTGTAGTTCTCCTACCTCAACCATCCTCAGTGCTGGGATAACAGGCAGGTGCCACTCACTGCAGCAGGCTTGAAAGCATTCTTAAGTCTGTATCTGTATGAATATAGTAAGGACTGGTGAGCCATTTTTATTTGCATTTATGAGAGTGGTTTTCTTGTTTTTTGAGACAGTGTCTATGTAGATCAGGTTGGCTTTGAACTTGAGGTCACCCTCCTAGCGTAGCCTCCCAAGTACTGCAATTACAGGCATGTGCCACCACGCTCAGCTCACAGAAATGTCCTTTTTATGATGCATGCTTGATAAGCTATAAAAATTAATTTTAAAAAAAAGTTGCACAGTTCCAGATTTGCTTTACTTTGGTGATACTTTAATTCTGCCTTCCAGACTGCTTTATTGCCCCTTGCCCTATATATATGGGGATCATAAAGTGTGACAGTGAGGTTTTGATAGAGAGTGGAGTAGTGTTGGTATGTTTTGTAGTACAGTTGTCATAGGTCAGAGTTTAGGAAGACATGTCCTGGAGGCCCAATCATTAGATACTGTCTATGGCACAAAAAACTTGAAATGTTACTTCACTATGTATAAACAAAGTTTGCCAAACCTTGTCATACATTGCAAATGTGATAGTAATGTTAAATTTTAAAATGATTGCAGCTTTTATTGTCAGTAACTACCCATATTTTAAAATATTAGCATAGGAATTTAAATACAGACTTATGAAGAGCATGATGTACCAATTTTCAAGCATTCAGGAACTCTTTAAGTCCTTGCATATAGTTCTTGAGGTAACTGTAAATATTGTAGCTTACAGCCTTTCAGGCTTCTGTTTTCATACTGATACATGTATATGGAATGTAGAATTGACTGGAAGAACTGGAGACCAGAAGTAATGGTGGGCACTGTTTGGCCTTTGTTTTTTTTTATTTTTGGTGTTTTTGAGACAGGTTTGCTATGCAGTTCAGACTGGCCTTGAACTCACTTTGTAGCCCAGGCTGGCCTTGAACTTGCAGCAGTCCTCCTTTGTTGGGAGCGCTGGGATTACAAGCATGCATCAGTATGCCTGGCCTGGCCGATGTTTTGAGGCAGTCATTCTGTTTCATATGTTGGAAGTGGCCTAAAGGGAGGTGAAGGCCAAAGGGAGATGCAAAGTCCTGGATCTAGAGATAGTTTTGGAGTCAGGGACCCCCGAAGGAGTTAGTTAGATAGTTATAGCAAGATACTCTTAAAATTGAGGTAACAGTGTGTGCTTACTGGGAATAAATTGTAATTAAGGTGTCTAGAGCATGAGGGATGTGTGGTTGAAATACAGTGAAGGATATGATCATTGGAGGTAGAAACCAAGAGACCAGAGGAGCAGACAGTAGACAGTACTCCTGGATCCTGAGTATGAGAGTCTGTACGAAACGAATTCAGTATTAGTGTTGGGGAGTAAGACAGCGCTCCACTGAGATCTTTGATAGATTTGGGATAGTGACCCAGGAATGGCAGGAGGAAGTGAGATAACTGATGTTGATGACAACAGTTCAAAGGTTTTTAGGGTGAAAGAGAGAATACTCTTGACGTTTTCCTTGGAGAATAAGAGCACACTTAAATCGTATTGAAGGCACCTGGTATAAAGAATATGGGAGAGAAAATAGCTACAAGTTGGAAGGTCTGCAGGGATGAGCCAGCACACAACAAAAAGGTAGCGCGTGCCCTTAGAGAAGACACAGGAGATGTAATCCGTTCCTGGAGCTACACTCCAGAGGCTGTGGTAAAGCTTTCAGGGGTTAGGAATAGTGGGCAGTGAGGACTGGCTGGCAGAGGACACGGACACTAGTGCCTTGGGAGCCTGGGCCTTCCTTTTGGAGCAGACGAAGTTGGACAGACAGGCAGGTAGTTCCCAAAGCTAATTTTGGTGGGGAGGTATTGTGAGGTGAGTGGAGTCTAGAAGACACTCTTCTGCCCCAGGGGCCTGTCCACTCACAGTGGTAGTGGCGAGGCTAGGGGAGGATTGGGTTTACGCCCAGGACCAGGTGCCGTTCAGATCCTCTAATCTCACTTTTTCTTTTACATTCCTAGACACTGCAAAAAGCCTTTGATTTCCAGCTGCACAATTCAGATAGCAACACCTGGGAAAGGCAAGAAATCAACGCCAAAACCCATCCCTATTCTAGCAGCTGGATTTTGCTCAGACAAAATGTCCTTGTTGCTTGTGTATGGCAATTGGTTTCAGCCTGCTATTGAGCGAGTGGTACGTAGATGGTTTTCTGGAGAAAAGCAGCAGAGCGTCAACCTGTCTATGGGAGAGAAGGCTTCTCAAAGTGACATGTTGACTACTATTTACCAGAATACTTATTTAGAAGTAGTGTGTTCTGTAATCAATGGACCTTTCACTGGGTGGTTTATTTTATAATTTTAAAGAACTGTGGCAAGCACAAGGTTGTGAGTTCGAGTCCCAGTACCCCCCAAAAGAACTTTTAATACAAACAATATAAACTATTTCAGTCCCTCTTAACATGTAAGACACTGCCTCAAAATATTTTAATACTTCAAGTATTGTGTGATATAAGTACAAAATTAAAAGTTATGATAACATTTTATTTTCTTCCGTAATATATTGCAAAAATCTTTAAACCTTTAACAGAAAATGCATCTTTTTTGAAAAAGCAAATATTCATACACTTATTGGGTGGTTAAATTTGTGAGAATTCTGTTTTGTTCAACATAATGTATCTAAAATAGCATTTTCACATGAAGTTGAAAACAGAATAAAGCATTATCAAGATTTCCCCCTGCTTGTGGTGTCTTGTCTTGGAAATCTTGTGTGCCTCACGTGCTTGGTAGCCACATATTCTTACGTGATTCAATATGGCTTGTATTGAATCACATAAAATGTAAATCTTAATAATTGGAGCCCTTAGTGGAATTGCTAGGTAGAAGTGTAATGCACGGTATAATGACTCCCTTGTTTACCACAGAAGTTTCTCAGAAGATGCAGGAGTTAGTAGCATGTCAAGTAGGGAGCCCCACCCCCACCCCCACCCCCACCCCAGTCTTTCTGAGACAGGGTCTTGCTATGCAGTTCAGGCTGGCCTTGAGCTCGCTTTGTAGCCCAGGCTGGTCTCGAACTGGCAACAATCCTCCTTGCCTCAGCCGTCCGAGTGCTGGGATTACAGGCAAATAGGTGATTTCTGAAGGTTGCATTTATGATACTTAGTAAGACCCCCAGGGAGACTATGAATAAAATATTACATGGCCAAGCAAGCTTTTGTTTGGTTTATGTTGTTGAGGCTCAAACCCAGAGCTTTGTTCGTGTTCGGCAGGCAGTCTGCTATATGCTACACCCCCAGCCTAAAGAAAACTTTAATAACATTTAGTATACACACATGGCTTAATTTTTTTAAAAGGTGGAAAGTGTGACGCTCTAAAAACATCTTGCCATATGTCGCTGTAGCTACTGTTACCTGTGTTCTTGCAGACATTGGTTATACGTAGAATTCCCTACAGCCCTGGACCTTTGCTGCTGTATATGTCATTTGCTACATGTGACCCCTCTTCCCGCCGCAGGTCTGCCTCAGTATTTTGTCAGTCAGCAGGGCTGTCTTTGACTTGCTTGTAGGAAATTTTAGAATAGGATTATTTATTTTGAACGTAGATTTTTTTTTTCTTTGCAAGTATGATGATCTGTTAAGTTTTCCTTAAAATCTGCCGTGTTAAAATCTTATGGCCTTTCAAAACTATAAATGTGAAAAATTCAAGCCGAATGTTCATAGTGACGGAACTATATACTTTGCCCAGTGTCTTCATAGTTTATCCATTTCCTCAGCTGCTGTCAATCTGAGTGATATTTATGGTTGGTTAAGAGTTTAGTGATGAGCCCTACTTTTTATTTGAGACAGGGTTTTGCTCTGTTGTTCAGGCTGGTCTTGAACTTACTGTGTATACCAGCTGGCCTTAAACTTGTGGTGATCCTCCTGCCTCGGCCTCCTGAGTGGTGGGACCGCAGGTATGGCCACTATGCCCGGCCTCATGTTGAGCCCCTGCATGCTTTTAAAAAATATTTTTATAAAAATACAGTAAGTCATTGTCTTTTATTTTGTTTTTATTCCTTGCTAATTTGACACTCCCTTTTTTCTTTCTCTGTCTCCATTTAAAAATATATTTCCAGGCTTTAAACTTCAAAGAACCTCATATGTGTTTAGTAAGAGATATTTCAAATTGCTGGGCTCCAAAAGTAGAAACTGCTATAACAAAGGTGAGTATGTTACAGATTTGAAATTAAGAGGTTTGGATGAGTTGAATTATAGCATTATTTTTAGGCTGCCTTAATGTATCTTTTTATTCTTTAATGTCATATTTGTTATCTTACAAATTTTGTTATGGTCTTAGCAAGATTATAAAATTATTTTGTACTCGGTTTGTGACTGAATGGATAGATAGTGGGTTTAGCTCCTCCGTGCTCACTGAGCACGCTTGCCTAGGCAAGAAAATACATAGGAATAATGGAAAACTTAGCAGTGAATAATTTTATCAAGGCTGGGCATGTAGCTCAGCAATGCAGCACTTGTCTGGAAAACGCAAGGCCCTGAATTTGATTCTTGGTACCGAAAAGCAAATAGAAGAAGAAAAAAGAAAAGGACCCCTCCCCCCCGAAAAAGAGAAAAATTTATCAATCTTGTACTTAAAGAGCTAACTTTGTTGGAGCCAGTGCTGTATTTCAGGGTGAAATAAAACCACAATGGGGCCATAGTGTGTCAGCACACACGAAGCCATCATTGTGATGCCCCGCTCTGAATGTAACAGAGTCTGCATGTAGATTTCTGTGTTTGGCAGTTTTAAGGAGAAAAGGAAAAGCTGGGACATGCTATGATGACACCCACATGGTTTCGCTTCTGGCTGAGTTTCAGAGATGACACCTTTCTCTTGGCTGTCTGAGCATTTCTGGCAAAGAACAGATTCTGGTGGTAGTCATAAAACTTCACTCTTATTTTTTAAATCCACATGTCTGCATAATTTGTGAATTTTGTTTTCTTGGTTTTCTTAATGAGGCATTAAAACCATGAACTTTCAGATTATCCTTTAAAAACTTATTTGTCCACATCTAGTTAAAATTTGTCTTGAATTTCCAACATGGCAAGCAAATTATGCTGAATTTTCTAACAGAAGAGCTTCTTGAAAGCTGTTTTGTCATTGAGAAGGCATGAGAACTAAGGAATCATTTTGTTTTTGCACCCCTGATACCGGTTTGACAGGTGAGGACACCAGTGATTAATGCTGAAGCAAAAGTTCTGGTGCCTGGGATTCCTGGGCATCACGCAGCTATCAAGCCGCCTTTTCTACACTCTGAGGAAGTAGAAAGCAAGCGGAAGCTAGGGGGAAATGAGGTAATGCAACCACTTTTACTGGATACCTGTATTTGGGATGTAAGAATGCTTGGAAGAGTCCAGTAAGGATATAGAATAAAGCAGGTTAAATCTCTTGAAATGTGCTGAGACTACTGCTGTTGCGTTCTCTTTATCCCAGGCAGCTTAGCTTTCAGAATTATACTTTTTTGAGACAGGGTCTCACTATGTGGTTTAAACTGGCCTTGAATTCATTATGTAGCCCAGGCTGGCTTCAAACTCACCATGATCCTTGTGTCCCAGCCTCTCAAGTGCTGGGATTATACGCATGCACCACCACACCCTAATCGTCCCAGAATTGTGATTGTCACCTTTGCAGTATGCATTTGGTCACTGTTCAGAAATAGAATTTTTATTAATTAAGTTCAGTTTGGCCATTTGTTAAGAGTTGGATGACAAAATTGGATAAAGGAAGCTAGGATTTGCAATGATGACATTCATTGTGTTTCGCATGTTTCTGAGTTTCAGTGATGCCTCTCTCTTGGCTGTCTGAGCAAATCCTGCCTGGTTTTGTGCTGGTCAGTCTTAATCAAAATGGTTGTAGTTGCCTATTGTGCTTATAAACTTCATTTTTTTCTGTGCTCCCAAAACCCTTGTGTGGTTACTATATGTATGTACTGATGGAGAGTCTTACCATCTTCCATTCGCAGATTTTACTCTTGTCTAAGTAATCTAGAGCTTTAGTGATGTTATGCAAGGAAAAGATTATTTCTTTAGTTGTTTTTAAATGTCTGTTGGATAGAGGAGTTAGACACAATCTAACTTCATACTATTGGAAGGAAATATGAATCACTTTTTTTTTTTTTTTTTTTTGGCTAAAAACTACCTTAGGTCTTGTTTTGTTAACCTGAACACTTCTTACCATTAGGTTATTATTTCTTCCTGTAGGTTAGCATTGAAGAGCGCCTGGGAGCCATGGATATAGATACAAAAGAAAGAAAGGGTGACCTCTTGCAGACAAATAGCTTTCCAGTTCTGCTCACCCAAGGTTTAGAAAGTAATGACTTCGAGATGCTAAATGTAAGTATTACTGCAGTTTTTCAGTGAGTTACAGTGGTTTTTCTTAGGTGACATAGCATGATTAGAGTGAATAGTCACTTTATATTGCGGTTTTTAGCTTACTGTCATGTGAGTTTGTCAAATGTAGGTAATTGGGTGGCCTTATAACATACAGTCACCAACCTGCATTGGGAATGTATTAAATTCTTTTGAACCTGGAATGCATTTTCTCATAGAAATACTGTTTTGAATTGTTAGGGTTTTAGGCTTTAGTTTACAAAAGCCTTTATATACATAGTATAGCTGAACTGTAAGACTCAGCATTCTAGATCACAATTTATATTTTTTTCTGTAGGAAAATGCGTTCCTGAGTTTTTACTCTGGATTCCAGAAACTTATTTCCCCCTGGCCGTGAGAGGGGGCGGTGAGGTGCAGCCTTGGCAATGGGTAGGAGGTTCCAGGGGAAATTTAAGAGGGTTGGGGGTGATGTTATAAAATATTTAAAAGAAAAGTGTTAGAAATTGTAGGCAGCCAGGCACTTATAATTTCTTTGTAAGTTGGTAACTGCTTGTTTGAAGTTACTCAATTTAGTCCTCATAAATTTCAGTGTGACAGTGGTCTATATCAAAAATGCAAGTCTGAAAAACAGTTAAAATACTGCCTGATGAGGTGAAAGTAATTTATATATTTTAAGTGCATTTTTAATGACATACAGTTTTATAGTTCTAGTCAGTATAGATGTGAGTATTCTTTAATGTCTCTAATTTTACATGATCTAATGATAAATATGTTATATTTGTGCTCAAGGTGACTTTTCAGAGTATGAGTAGAAACCAGCAAGTCTAAAAGACTAAAGCTACTTTTAAAATAGAATGTGAATATATGTGCTTTATTTATTTATTTATTTTGGTACCAGGGAATCAAACGCACAACCTTGTGCTTGCCAGGCAGGCACTTACACCACTGAGCTAAACCCCCAGCCCTGTATGTGCTTTAAAAGTAGACTTTAGTTTACCCTGGCTTAGAAACCTACGTAAGAGTTTGATGAAAAAGAATCTATGGGAAACAATTGCCATATTTTTGGAATGTAATAAAACTTACTTGCTGTCATTGCCTTGAACCTCTTTTCCGGGTGATTCAGCTACCAGTTTTTCTTCCTTAGAACAGTGAAGTGGATCACCAGGAACCCATTACTGAGCTTCAGAAATTGTCAATAGGATTTTAGTAGCCAGTGTATCTTGTGCTCTTTTGTGTGGCCGCATGCCTCCCTATGTTATGGTAAAGCAGTTCTTAGAAATGACTAAACAGGACCGGAATTTAGCTCAGTGGCCTAAGTGCCTGCTTGGCAAACTCAAAGTCGTGAGTTTGATTTTCAGTGCCAAAAAAAAATATGACTAAACATCATTTCCCCCTTAGACATAGCCCTGTTCAGTGTAAAAACTCTGTAGAAAAACATTACCACAATGCATTATCACACCTAAAGGACTAAACAGTAATTCCTTAAAGTTGTCAAATGTTTTTAGTGTGTACATTCCCCTAGTGATCCTGTAAATACAAATTTCAATTTTTTTTGTGTACTTTATTCAAAATAGGATCACCCAAAGTCAGCACTGTATTTGGTTAGTGTGACCCTTTTGTGTAATTTTCTTTTTAGAGAAGCTGTGTTATTTTCCCCACAGAGTATCTCACATGTTCCATATTGCTGATTGCATTTCTGTAGTATGTGTGTTGTTCTGTTCATTGTATTATCTTTTGGGTTTGTCTTTGAGACAGAGTCTCCCTATGCAGTTCAGTCTAGCATTGAGGTCACTTGGTAACCTAGGCTGGTCTCAAACTTGAGTGATCCTCCTGCCTCACCCTCCTGATCATCATGTCTTTAGAAGCTCAGAGAGATTCAGTTTAGACTCTTGGCAAGAACACATGAAAGGTGTTAAGTGTGACTTACTGGGTGTCAAAGGGCAAATGAAATGGTGTTTATGAAAACACTTAAAAATTGTGAAGATTCTTGTTTGCAGTTAACTTATTTAGAAGTAATTGCAGTCTGAGTAAAAATGAACGTGCCAGAAAAGACTAAAGGTTACAGTGAAGAGGTCTTCAAATTACTTCTTTTTAAAACTCACAAGTATGAAAATACTTCCATAGTATGTTATGTAAGAGGTTGTACATTTATACGTTTTGCGCTCTAAACAGTGTTTTCCCATTGCAAACGATGTTCCCATTCCCAGAAGCCGCCTGAGGGTCCGTGTTCAGAGGACATTCAGAGTAGGAGTGAGGAAAGTGAGCAGTGGTGGGGGGTGCAGCATGGGAGCTTCTGAGAGGAAAGGGCGGTAGAGAAAACCTCTGTTCATGTGTGAATCTAGGAAGGTAAATATAACCCAGCGCTGCAGTCTGTAGCTTATGCAGAAGTTATTTGTGTAATTTATGGAATACACAGAGATAAGGATTTAAAAATAATTATTGAAATATTTTCTGAAGGCTTCCCTTAATGATGCTGTTGTGGTATCAGAGTCACTTACAATAAATCTAAAACAGATGACTGTGTTTCTACATTGAAAATTATAACAGTTGAGAGGAATTAATGGTGATTTAAGGAAATGGAGGTCTAAATCACATTTTTATGGGTTAGAATATTTGGTGGTGTTACTAAGAGGAATTATCTCTTAATTAATCTTTATGTTCAACTCTTGCCAATTAAAATCCCAGCAGGCATTGTGAGTTACCTTTTAGAAATCCAGCTGAGCATGGTGGTGCTTGCCTGTAATCCCAGCTGCTTGAGAAGAAGATTGCAAATTGGAGATCAGCCTGGGCAGCCCATCTTACAATATGTGTTAGGAAAAAGAAAAAGAGACTGAGGATGTTGTCTAGTGGTAGAGCACTTGCCTAGCATGTATCAGGCTTTGTTTCATCTCCCAGTACTACTAAAAAAAACCAAAAACCAGAAAACAAACAGTAATTGACAAAAAAAATTACATTTATATGGAAATGCAAAGAAACAGCCAAAGCAACAGTAACATAAAGCACAAGTTGGAAGAATTAGCCTGATTTTGAGGTAAAGCTGTATAATCAAGATAGTAATATTCGTGGAAATTAAAAAAAGATTAAGGAACCAAAACAGTTTAAAAAATAGACTACACAACTGGGAAAAAATTAATCTTAGCTTTATTTTACACAAAATCTATCGTAAAATGGACCATAGACTTTATAAAACATAAAGCTGAACTTCTAGAAAAAAATCAGGTTTCTAGGATACAAGGATAGTTTCAAAAAGCTTGAAAAGTTAACATAGAAGATAGGTATTTGAGCTTCCTCAAAATTAGAAACTTGTCTTTTTATTTTGCTATTTTAGAGACAGGAGCTTACTGTGTAGGTCAGACAGGCCTGGAATTTCACAATCCTCCTGCTTCAGCTTCTCCCAAGTGCTGGGGTTATAGGCGTTTACTACTATCTGTGCCTAATGGAAACTTGTATTCTTGAAACAATAATGTTGGTATGAAAAGGCAAGCAGTACACTGAAAAAAATATTTGTAACTCATAATAAGACAAATGGTTGGCATCCATAATTGTAGTCCAGGCTGCCCTTGAACTTGTACTTCTTGTGTCTCAACCTTATGAGTGCTGGGATTACAGGCATATGCTGTCATGTTTGGCCAAAGAACTCTTAATAATACACTTAACTCAAATTTTAAAAATCAGTAAACTTTGAGCAGACATTTTATAGAAATCAGATGGACAGTAAACCTGTGTAACATATTGTCATTGATCATTGCAGAAATGCAAGTTAAACCACAGTGCAGTAGCATTATATATTTGTTATAGATTGATTAAAATGTGCTGTGAGAATATGGAACACCTAGAACTCCCATCCTGCTAGTAGGTTCAGCTACTCTGGAATACACCCTGGCAGTTTGTTAAACGTTCTGTGTGCCTACTGTGTGATTAGCCATTCTGCTCCTAGGACTTTTTGAGATAGGACCTTGCTGTGTAGTTCATCCTGGGCTTGAACTCATATTGTAGCCCAGGCTGGCGTCAAAAGTACCAAACCTCCTGCCTCAGCCTCCTACCTCAGCCTCCCAAGTTACCGGGGTTACAGGTGTATATCCCTTCCCCACTCTGCCCTGTGGTATTTGTCAGAGAACCTGTGTTCACGACTGAGTTGTACCCTAATGTTCACAGCTACTTTATTTGTAATAGCTGGAAAGGCCCCATAGTGTCCCTCAGTAGATGGATGGATACATCGTTTGTATCCCAATGCAAGAAATGTATTGTTGATACACAGCCAACATGGAAGAATCTCATACTTGTGCTTGGAGAAAGATAACAAACCAAAAGGGGTAGTGTTGTGATTCTGTTCATGTAAAAAATCCTAGAAAACGCAGTCGAACACCGTGAGTGTGGTGGTACAAACCTTAATCCCGGCATGTGGAAAGCTGAGGCAGGAGAATTACAGGTTTCAGGCTGGGCTGAGTCATACAGCAAAACCCTATTGAAAGAAAGACAAGAAAATGCTGTGTAGAAAAATGAACAGTCCAGTGGCTGCCTGAGGGTGGGAGTGAAGGGGAGAGAGATTACAAAGGGGCACAAGGACACTCAAGGGCAATATTAATTTTCATCACAGTGTTTGTTTCACGGGTAAATATGTTTTTTAAGCTTACAATTTTTTTTTTTAAGATTTATTTTCTGGCTCTGCTACCATGTTTTTTGTTTGTTTGGTCTTTTTCAGACGGAGTTTCACTAGTTTGGGCTGGTCTTGAACTCACTTTGTAGCCCAGGCTGACCTCACACTCAGTGATCCTCAAGATTCAGCCTCAAATAATGTTTTTTAAAATGTTTATGATACATCATTTGTGCCACTGAGAAGTAAAAGCAAAATTTCATCTTCTGTATCATCTTCCTGATAGTTAATCATTTTGGTTTATAGAAATTTCTTAAATGTATCCTTGAGTGAGATTAATGACGCTGACTTCTCTGTCCATTATTATGTAGCTTAGTTTTGGAGTTACTTTTTGTAAAATTTGAGATTGTTACCATAGAGCCTGTCTCCAGGGGGCACAAGAAGTATCCAGGAGTTTGTTAAAAAGTCTTGCAGTTCAGGATGACTTCTGATAGGCCCTGCTTATTCATACTTGCTTGGCTTCTACAGTTCTGGTTTGTACCTCCCGTCTTTGTGGATTTATTAATATCAACGCCTTTTATTTCTAATAGTGTCCCAGTTTGGGTAATACATTTTACATTCACTATAATTACAGCATTAGTGGATTTCACAGACCACATGTCTTCCAGCCCTCCATTGTATGTATTTTTTGTTCTGTTAGGCACGAAACCCAGGGTCTCATATCACCCTAGGCAAGTGGTCTACCACCAACGTACGTGTCCAGCCCTATTAACTCTTATCTCAATCCCCTCCCCACCGAACTCAGGATCTCACACTTGCCAGGCAGGCACTGTGCCACTGAGCTATATCCCTGGCCCCTTGTTATCTCTCTGTCTCTGTCTCTAAGACAGGTCTCACTGTGTAACCTCTACTGTCCTCTTAATTTGCATGTTTCTCCTGCCTCAGCCGCCCAGGTGTTGGGGTTAGAGGCTCGAGTCACCACATGCAGCCCTGTTATCTCTTAACCAAGCTTCTGGGTTAAAGTAATAGGCAGCAACAAGTTCTATATTAAATGCCATGACCCAAAGTCCGCCATCCTATTTGGCCATCTAAGACAGTGAAGACTGGTGGTTTAGGTGAATGTCTTATGAAAATTGAAGTTTGTAACAAAAAGATGGCATACTTCAAAAAGTAATTGGTGAAGGTGTTCATATGAAGTGTTTTCTGTAGTTTCTTGAACCTTGTAATTGCAATTTATTTGAGGATTACTCACTAGGTGCCTTGTCATTGTTAAAGTGAGTAAGTTTTGCTTGAAATCCTGTATTTGAAAATAAGAGTGGAAGCTAATTTTAGCTACTGTTAAAATTCATCACTCACGTCCTCAGTGATTATGTATGATGTTTTATTTCTTTTACATAAGAAGCTTTGTAATTATGGTTTTTTTTTTTTTTAAATAGCATTGGTGTATTTAGAAAGAGGATATAGTTTCACAAGCAAATAAAATCCATAGGGAATTCTAGAAGGGTATGTTAAACTAGACTGGGCAACCTCTAGTACCACCAAAACAAAAAAGAGAAAAAGAAAAAACTGGAAACTTTTACTTTGTTACTGCGCCTTAGTATGCTTGCTGTTTATATTTAAAAGCACTGAAGGGGAAATTAGACCTGAAAGAACCCGTATTCCTCTCTCCTCCCCACCTCTGTGCAGCATGTCAGGCTCAGAACCTAAAGGATATGCCTAGACCGTGAAGCTGCAGCTTTCAAAGGCCCGAACTGGACTGTGTCAGTGTGTCTGTCCCTTTTTCTGTGACCCAGAATGGAGGCTAATTTTCTCCTTGTGGATCTAGCCATATGGAGAGTTTGAGTGAAACACTTACATGATCTTTTATGTGGTTAAAAATTATATTGAGAAAGTTGGCAATTTAAAGGGGTTTCTTGCGAAGTGTGGTTTTATTGCTTTGTTCACTCTTGTGGTTGCCGCTTTACTTGAATAAAATGGAGACTTGGACCAAGGGTGGTGGCGCATGCCTGTAATTCTAGCATTTCTTCCGAGTTCTAGCCAGCCTGAGGTGCATAGCAAGATCTGTCTCACACCCCATTGCCCCCACAAAGCGAGGCTTAGGAGTATCTCCAGAATGGTACATATCTGTATTTAAATTGTTACATATGCTCTTTTGTGTTTTATATAATAAGTTGGTAAGAGACATTTCCTGGTGGCCATGAGATAGAAGACATTCTCTGTCCAGTCCCTGCAGCCTTCATTTGTAAATCCTATTGGTAGTTTATTGCTTTGGTCTGTTTCACATTTTTACAGTTTTTCTTACAGTGACCTTAGTTTATAAGTATGCTTGTCTTAATAATTTTTTTTATTTTCTCACAGAAAGTACTTCAAACTAGGAATTTAAACCTGATAAAGAAGACTGTGTTAAGGATACCCTTGCGTGCTGTCATCCCATTGTTACAAGAGGTAACTACTGTTTTTTTCATTTTTAGGTTCTAATGTGATGAATTAAAGGGAACAGCCAGTACATAGAGAAGTGGATATGTAAGGACAAAAGGCGTTTAGAGAGTGAGACATGAATAGGAGGAAAGTGATTAGGAAGGAAAAAGTGAAATTGATGAATTCTTGAGACAAGAAATACGACAGGCAGTTTATATTTCACTACCAGTGAGTGTGTACAGCCTCTTCACACAGAAAGCATTTGGAACTTTAAAGGGAGGCAGAATGTTGTGTTTATAGGGTGTCACCTGTGTGGAGGTGTCTGTAGTAGAAAAACCAACATGGAGTCCTCCCATTCTGTGCTGTGTGATCCTCTAACCTAGTATCAAAACCACTTTTGCATGTTTTGTTTTTCTTTACTGCTGATGGGCTGTAAATGTCTCTGCCTGGTGGTATGGACTTGGAGAGGACATTAAGATGAGAGTAGATGGTTGCTGGCCTGTGGATAGGTGATCCTCACTGTTTCCGACAAGGGGTTGACCTGTCTTTGCTTAAGGAACTCTGTTTAGCAGTGTTATGGGAGGGACAGGTGGCAGCTTGAAAGAGAACAGTAATGGGGGTGGTGGGGTGCAGAGAGCCCAGAGTGGCACTGAGGCCGGACTGACTCCAGCACGGTCACTTCCCAGTCCTTGCCTAGTGAAGTCCAGTCTCCTGAGTGAGGTTTGTTGTGTGTTGGCTTAATGTAATTTCATAGTCATTAGTTACCTTAGGGAGAATCCTTTTCTATGTTTCTTTGAAGAATATATAATTCCACTGAAGCATTAAAAGAATAGCTACAAATTATTAAAAATTGGACCTAATAATAGAGTGGATTCTTTGTTATAAGGAACTATACTTGGATAGCATTTAATATGCTAAATTATTAGTGTGGATTGATTTATCATTGTCTTAGTTACTTTTTACTCATCGCTGAGACAAGATAGATACCTGATGCCCAAAGTTGGGGAAAGGAAAGGTTTATTTCTTAGAGTTTTTGGAGGCTTCAGTCTATACTCAGTTGGCTCCATGGCAGCGTGGCATGGCAGGGCCGCAGTTCATGGCAGCTGCAAACAGCAAGGCGGAGACTGGCAAGAGAGAAAGACCTGCCTTCTTCTGCCATTACATCACATCCTGTCTCCACCCCTAGGCAGTGTAGCACTCACACCCCCAATCCAAATGCTAGACAATGAACCAATCACAAATGCATAATGCAAAGGCATGAGGTTTGGGGGCCACTGACATCAACCATGACAGTCATTAAAAGCAGTATCATCTGTTCGAAAAGTTGGGTTATGTTTTTAGAGTATTAGCTACTCTATAGCAAAATTTGCCTAATCTAGAGTCTTTAAAATGTGTTTAAAAAATTTAAGATACAATTTATGTACAGTAAATTTTACCCTTTTAAAGTGCTTAGGTCAGTATTTTAGTTTTCAAATTTTATTTTTTCTTTTTAAAAATTCTTTTATCAGTACATGTTTGCATTGCATAATGTTTGCATTCCCTGTGGGGGTTGGCATGTGTGTGTGACACACCTCAGCTGCTTTCTCATCCCCTTCCACTCCTGTCCCCTTCCTTCCCTCCCCTCCATTCTCCCTCCCTCTGTTGACCCCTTTCCCATTTGAGAATGCTGTGTCGCCCTACTTTCTTTCATCTGTCTTATATTTTGCTGTTTATTTATATTTTGGGTATCTCAGAAAAACCATGTGATTTAAGCTGGTGTGTTTATTTTGCTTAGTATTACAGTCTCAAGATGTACATCCTTGTTTTTTTCTTCATCCATTTGTCTAGAGATTTATCTTTCATAACAGTAGTACCGCGTTGTGTGTAAATACCACATTTTCTTTCTCCTTTCATCTGTTGATGTATATATAGGCTGCTTCCAAGATTCAGCTATTAGGAGTTGTGCTGCTGTAATCATGGGTGTGCATGGATCACTGCAGTACAATGTCTTTGATACCTAGAAGGTGAATAGCTGGGCTGAATGGAATTTCTGGGTTCTTTTTTTTGAGACAGACTCTTGTTGTGTAGTCCAGGCTAGCGTTGAACTCACTGTGTGGCTCAGGCTGGCCTCAGACTCATGGCAATCCTTCTGTCTCAGTACCCTAAGTCCTGGGATTACTGGAGTGTCCCACCATGCCTGCCTTAGGTTCAGTTGTTTGAGGAATCTCCATATTTGTTTCCATAATGGTTGTACTTTGTTAAATTTCTACCAACAATGCACAAGGTTTCCTTCTGTCACAGTTTTGGAGCATTTGTTACTTGATTTCTTTATGATGGCTTTTCTTTTTGGCGCAAGATAGAATCTCAGTATTTTTAATTTGCATTTCTCTAGTGGCCAGTGATGTTGAGCATTTCTTCATGTGTTTATTGTCAGTTTTGGCTTCTTCTGTGAAGTGTTTATTAATTTCACATTTTTTGATTGCATCATTATTTTAGGGGTCTAATTTTTTGAATTCTTCACATACTCCAGATAGTAGTCCTCTGAGAAATAGTAGGCAGACATTTCCGATTCTCTTTACTCTGTTGGGTGTTTCTTTTTTGCTGTGCAGAAGGTTTTTCTTTTGATATGTTTCCATTTGTTGATTCTTGGTAATATTTCCTGTGCAACTGAGGTACTCTTAGAAAATCTACCTCTGTGACTTCAAGAATTTTACCTAATTTTATCTTTCAGCTGGTTAAATTTTTGTGTTTTAATACTTGGCTCTTTGCTCCATGTTGGTTTTAGTTAGCACATGGTGGTGAGAGGTAAAGAGCTAGATCTAACCCTGTGCATGTGGTTAGCCAGCTTTCCCGACACCGACACTGTCTTTCGTCTAGTGTATGATTTGGGCCCCTTTGTCAAAGGTCAAAGAGTTGAATTTGCTTGGGGTTTGAATTCTTAATTTTTGTTGTACAAGTTTATAATACATAATGCTTACTTTTCATCATGAGGATGAAATTGATGCATCTGCAAAACACATCTTAATTCTTTTTTCCTCTTCCTTTTCCCCTACTCATTTGCAAAAGATCTATCTCCTGTTGCCTATTATCTGTCTTGTACTTTGTTCTTTATTTGTACTTTGGGTTGTCAGCTTTTTAATGTTTTACTGTGTCATGGAGTTGTCTTTCCCCAGAGAAATCCTCATACACATTACTAGTGGTGCCCATATCCTCTTCTTCTGGTTACTGGCAATCACTAATGTATTTTTTGTCTCCATGGATTTATCTATTCTGGACCTTCATTTGTATAAAACCTTAATTTCTGTCAGGTAGTGACTCTCCTTGGAATGAATTCAAAGAATATATTGTGTTGATTGCAAAGATTCTGCTAAATAGAATAATTTTTTGTAATAATCTTTGTATCTTAGGAATCAATGGAGATTGCTTCTGAAGTACTTTTGCTAATCATATTTTTATCTCCCTTAGCTTACAAAGAGGTTACAAGGCCACCCTAATAGGTAAGACATTTAGATGATTTTAAATTTCCTTATATTTATAAGTAAATTAGTGGTGATTGTTAAAATAACTTCTGATGATGTAAAATTAAATATTGGGTAGCTCCATATTCAAATACAATTCCTGTGTCATGGTCTCTCCCATTTTAAGTTGACTAATTCTTGGTCAAGATACTGTGATACAGTTTTCTTTTAGAATATGGTTATGTAGATATTTTATGTTTTATCAGGTCACTTAATTGGTCATATTAAATAATTTAGTTTTACCCATGATAAAAAAAGAAAACCTGTAATATAAATTTGCCCAGTGTTTAGTAGCTGCCTAAGATTTGGTAATGAAGTAGTTTAAGGGCTGGGGATGTAGCTCAGTGGTCAGGTGTTTGCTTAGAATGCACTAGATTCTTAAGTTCAATCTGAAGCTTTGCTAAAATTTAAAAAAAAATTTGTTTTAGGTAAAAGGCTAAATTTTGTGGGTATTTTTGTAGATATTTCAATTACCTTTTTTTTTTTTTTTTCTTTTTGAGACAGGGTCTCGCTATGCAGTTCAGGCTGGCCTTGAGCTCACTTTGTAGCCCAGGATAGTCTTGAACTTGCAAATAGTTCTCCTGCCTCAGCCTCCCAAGTGCTGGGATTACAGGAGTGCATCACCACACCTGGCTAATATTTCAGTTACCTTTAAGCTAGGAGTCAGTATCAGATTCCAGAAATAAAACTATTACATAATTACAGATATAGTAAACATTAAAATGCTTGGAGTATACTATAAAAAATGTTTATGCCTGTAATTTTGAAACTTTAGATAAAATGGACACATCGCTAGTTTGTATTACGGTATCAGTTTCTGCAGTGGGTAGGGTCTCCCTCATCACCCACTGCAGTAGAGCTCCATTAGCCTTCTGAGCTCACAGAAGAGGAACGCCAAAGAATTCCGCCAACGACTGGCTTTCACAGTTGGGTCTGTGTTTAGATAGGCCAGTGGAGGCCGGGAAGACTGCTGTTCGCCGAGTAAACGGTGGGATCAACAATCATGAAAGTAAAATGGAAAATTTGCTGAGCTTAGTCTGGTCGAAGTTTACTGCTCTGATGTCAGTGAATTAATTACTCTTGGATTGTTTTAGAGGAAGGTTTTTTTGCCCTGTTTTGCAGTTTCTCAGTCCCCCAAGAGGTTAGTATTAGCGGCATCTCAGGCTCAGTGAAAAAGCAAAAGGGCTGAGATGCCGTCATTGATTTGCTGTGGCCTTCCCCATGAGCACATGGTTTAGATCCTCACTTGCCTATTGGGGTTTTTGTTTTTCTTTTCTTTCTGTTGTTTTTTTCATACCAGGGACCAAGTTTGTGACCTCACGCTTGCCAGGCAGGCACTTAAGAGTTTTCTAATATTATAATTCTGTTGTGTTTAATTTCTAGTTCATAAACATTAGTTTACTTGAACTGTTTCTTTTCCAGTGCTGTTTTAATGGTTCAGTGGCTGAAGTGTGTATTAACGGTTCATGCATCATACCTGTCCACAGTAAGTGTCTTCTTTCTCAGTATGAGTAGTTTGGCTTTGATAAGTGTCACAAACTTTGATTAACAGCTGGATAAAGCTTCATCTGTCCTTCAACCCTTAGATTCCTGCTTTGGCGATTTTTGTTATTCCCCAGGTGCATTGACAGGGACTTTTTCCTAATGTCTCTTGTGGTCTTTTAACAAAAATGTTTTTTCTTTTAGATTTGAGAAGTAATATATATTTTATAAAGAGCTTTGGAAACACAGAAAAGAGAAATGTCTTTTTTTTTTTTTTTTTTTTGTCTTTTTGAGACAGGGTCTTGCTATGCAGTTCAGGCTGGCCTTGAGCTCACTTTGTAGCCCAGTCTGGTCTCCAACTTGCAACCATCCTCCTGCCTCAGCCTCCCAAATGCTGGGATTACAGGCGTGAGCCACCACACCTGGCGAAATGTCATTTATTGACATGGCCTTTCAGGTGTTTTTCTACGAATATAACTTTAGTAGAATTGTTGTTTATGTATGTGTTTATTTGTTAATGGTAGTACTTGGGTTGAACTCAGGGCTTTGCACTGAGCAACACCCCCAGCCCCTTTTAAAACAATTACTTTATGTTTCAGTTTGAGAGACGCTCATTAAGTCACTAAGTTGCTCAGGTTGGGCTTGAGTTTACTGTCCTCCTGCCTCAGCCTCCCCAGTGTCCATCCCTGGCTGTAATTTGTTTTTACATTTGTGATTTACATTGTGTAAATCCTTACCTTTGCTTTAAAACCTCGCTAGGTTTTAGAACTTGTTAGGCTAACATGTCTTTCCTACCTTGTCCCAGGGTGGTTTGTGAGACAAGTGCTCTAAATTACATGTTTAGTACTTGGTATTTCGCTGGGGTTGCTGTCAGCCTTTTTACTGTTATGTGAATTATATTATGCATGTAAATATGAAACAGGGAGCATGAAATTGTAATATCAGAAAAAAGTATTTTATGTTACAATAGTGTGTTGGCTTCTTTGTCTTTATTACATCACTTATATTTTAAGGTAGAATTAAATTACATATTCTTTTATTTGAATATCTAGCACTTTACATTAACTTTTCTCAGTGCATTAGTGGTTAACTGAAAAATCTCTATAGTTTGTTTTAAGTTGTAGCTCTTCCTTGGTTTCACCCACACTCACACCTGCTTGGTCACTGTCCTTTGTTCTCTTAGACTCTTTTGCCTTCCATGGTTAGAAGTAGGGGAAACATTGAATATCATGATTTGAGGCCAGCAGTTCATTCTTCTAATGCCTGGGGAGAACTTTGCCAGAAGCAAGGTGGGGAACCAGGAGCAGTCGGAGTAGGATGTGCACCCATGGGAATCTTGGGGGAAAGGGTTGGGTGGCATGGTGACCCACATAGAAAAGTCAGAGCAGATATGTGGCTAGAAACCTGAGGGACGTTAAACTCAGTTACTGGCATAAAAGCAGGAAGAGACCCAGGAGGCCTTGTAGGGAAATCTCTGTAGAATCTACTCCTGGATTACTCCTGCAGTAGTAGCTCTGTGATGTTCAATGTCATAGTAGAGTAGACTAAAGAAATACGGTATAGGGCGACCCCAGAGCCCACAGCAGTTTTTGAGGAAGTAGTGCTTTTTCTACATTTATTCCTTTCTTAGCATCTATCGTTAAGGGACTGTTTCTAAGTCAAGGTCTATGCTAGGCATTGGGGTTCAGCACTATGCAAGAAGACACTGATTCTAAATGGAAACACATAAATGGGAGATAATTAATTAAAATGCAAGCACAATAAACCTTGTGTTACTTTTTTTGGTACTGGGGATCGAACTCAAGACCTTGCGCTTGTCAGGCAGGCGCTTGCACCACTGGGCTAAATGGCCCCTGTGTTACTCACTTTTGTGCCTGTATGCTACTTAAAGTTTATTAACATTGGTATGAAATACTTTTTATGCTCCAGTGTGAAACATGGGAGAAAGGGGCAGGGATTTAGCTCAGTGGCTTAAGCGCCTGCCTTGCAAGCACAAGGTTGTTGAGTTTGATCCCCGGTACAAAAAAAGAAAAGAAAAAAAACATGGACAAAGTGTTCAGTCCCTTTTTCTAAAGCTTTACAAAGACAAATAAAAGACTTCCTACTTTAATTTTTAAGCTTGATTCATTAACAGGGAGGATATTTACAATGTTATGTGAGGTAGGGGCTGGGGATTTAGCTCAGTGGCACAAGCACCTTTGGCAAGTGCAAGGCCATGGAGTTGAATCCCTGGTAAACAAACAAACAAACAAACAAACAAACAAAATGTTATGCATGGTCCACTTGGTTCTCAGTTGCTCTGTCCTGCTGGGCTCTAGGACCTGGGAAAAAGCTCCCTTTGGCTCACTGAAGCCTGATGGCACAGGGTAGATCATGTACCATCATTGAAGGGTAGGATTCAGAGGAAAGCCCTCTTTACTTTAGATCAGAGATGCATGGTGGGGTGTTATTAAAATTTAATATCTACCTGTATTGACTTTATCTGAAATAAATTATCTGTATAGAGAATCCCACCCTGCAGGTTGCCCTGCCTGGCAGTTTCTCTTTCCCTTCTAATCTTGTGTATCGATTACTTTTTGCAGTTGCCTGACTTGGTACACCAGTTAGGAACACTCTACCAGCTGATGGAAAGCAGAGTCAAAACTTTTCAGAAACTCTCCCACCTTCATGGGAAACTTATTCTTCTCATCACACAGGTGAGGAAATCAAGTTGTTTCCGGTTGAAAGCTTTGCATGTGATAAGAACGGAGAAGAGAATAGGATTACTTACCTGAACATGGAGATGGCACTAGTCCCATAAGAAATCTGCAAATCAGAATCCAGTCACTAACCTGAAAGTGTTACCTGTTGGACAGTTACCTTTGCTATTTCGGCTTGCTAATACAGTTAGGTTGGACATGTTACTGTGAACAAGTTACAGGGTATTTCTATAGTTCAAAAATGTTGGTTTGGAAAGATAACTCTCAACACTTCAAAGGGCTTTCAGTTTTTAAAAAAATTTTAATTACTACTATTTTCAGCTTTTTTTGTGGGGGGGGGGGCTGGCCTTGAGCTCACTTTGTAGCCAAGGCTGGTCTCGAACTCGCAACGATCCTCCTGCCTCAGCCTCCCAAGTGTTGGGATTACAGGCGTGAGCCATCATGCCCTGCCTTCAGCTTTTTTTTAAGAGGGGAAAAAAAGCAAAACAAAAAAGGGTAGAAATAATACAGAATTTCAAAAAAAAAAACCACAGTAAGACATCACTAATATGTCACATATTGTTACCTTAGAAGTAGTTCAAGTTACAAAATCAAAGCATAAAAAGTGGATAATCAAACTTTGACAGTACAAACTATTCTGTTTGATGAATTAACAAAAACTTAGGGGTGTGGATATCTATCTAAGCATACATACAGTTACACCGTTTGGAGCTTTTGTAAAGAGTAATTCTGACCTTGTATTTGAACAGTTCCCTGCCCTGCATGTGCTCTGCACTTTGTTCAGGCCATCCATTTAAGAAGGGGAAGTGAATGTGGAGGGTGGGTAAGGTGGTACATGTGATCCTGGGGATAGGCTTCCACTCTGCCTCCTAATTCTACTGTCTTTCAGGTGACAGCGTCAGAGAAAGCAAAGGGAATGACTTCTCCGAGCCAGAGGGCCAAGCTGGTGTATGAAGAAGGTAAAAGTGGGGCAGGGTACAGCACGGAGCTGGGCTGGCTAGTTTTTACCGTGACTGAGTCCTATTGTCTGACATTGCCAAAACCCTGCTGTAAGCTCTTGCTTTGGCATACCTCCCTTGATACCACAGGCGTGAGCCTGTAGCAAAACCTGTGAGATCCAAGAGAAGGCACAAATATGAGAACTGAAACAAAAGGCATCAGGTATGGAAAATACTGAAGTAGAAGAACTGAACACACTTTTATGAAAACACATCAGAAAACCCAGGTCATGTTGGTAATTTATGAGGAAACTTTAGTGATCGGAACTTACTGAAAAGTCTGTACTTCCAAAACTGATGCAATCAGAACCTCTCCCAAGATCCTAAGGCTGGAGATTTTCTAGGTGATCTTTGTTAAGCATTCAAAGAACAAATTATTTTTTGTCATTTAAAAAATATATGCATTTTGTGAGTCAAGTATAACCTTGTTAACAGTTAAAATCAGACAAAGTCAAGAACACTTTGGACCAACCTAAAACATCTTAAGTAGTAAGTTGATTATAGGAGTGTTTAAGAAAAATGATACACCATTGCCAAGTAGCATTTATTTAAAGATTATAAGGTAATTTAGCATCAAGAAGTCATCACATTAGCGAATTAGGGAACACTACATACTTTAATAGGTATAAACAAAGAATACAGAAGTACTTGGCCTTTATACATGTCCAGCAACTAAGAAATTGATGAATTTCTTTCACTTAAAATGTTTATCAAATATATGCATAATAGGGAAGCTATAAAAGCATTCTGTAAAGTCAGGCACGAGGCATAATGTACTTTATTGGTTCTAGGTTTCCTGCCTAGTGCTACATGAAGAAATAAACTTTAGAACATTGAACTGTTCTTTTCTATATAGAAAATGCAACAGAATCTACATTTGCACTACTGTTAATGCTATGCAAATAAGCACATATACAGGATACCACAATGTTAACAAGAAGGAATCCCATTATTATATAAAACAAGAACTTAACAAACACTGTGTTGAGAAAAAAGATCTCTTAAACAGCAGCTGTCAAAATGATGAATAGCTGAGAATATACTTAGAAAAATAAACTTTTTTTTTTTTTTTTTTTTTGAGACAGAGTCTCACATGCAGTTTAGGCTGACCTTGGACTCACTTTGTACTTCACTGCCTCAAACACTGCAGTCCGCCTGCCTCAGTCTCTTGGGTGCTGGGATTACGGGTACACACCATCATACCTGGCCTAAAAGGTTTCATGGGAAAACTATGAGACATCTGATGGATACGAAACATACCTAAATAAATTTAAAGATAAGCCAGTAATTTCAAAAGAGAAGATGTTGTTTTGTCAAGTTGCCAGTAATCTCCAGATTATTCTATAAATGTAATATTTAGCTTATTTGGAAGAACAAAGAACTCAGAATGTCTGCCATTTTAGATGATTAAGGTGGGGGGAATTTGTCCTATCAGGTATCAAGACTTAGAGAAGCTATGGTGCAAGAATAGATACACTAGTAGATTGGCATAGTTACCCACGAAACCCCACAGGACTGTGGGGTCTCCCAGGGTGTTCACACCAATTCGTGTATTAGATCAGAGAAGACAGCCTGGGCAGTAAGGTGCGGGAAAACCAAGAATTTATCTGGAACAAAAGATTGTGCCTGTATCACATTGCATATCACTGTTTTCTTTATACCTTTTGTATTAAAGGAAAATTTTTATTACAAGAGGAAGATAATATGAATGTGAACACAGGGCATATAGATGATTTTCTGAATTTTCTCATATCCACTGATGCCATTTAGTAGCATAGAAATGCCTCAGTATTTTAAGATGAGTTTTTGGTATTTAGTGCAGTGACACCTTGAAGTCATCGTATATGAAATATGTTTATTTGGAGACAGTAGTTATTTAATTGTATCAGATGGGTGATAACTTGAACATAAATGATATTTTTAAAATAAACTCCGGAATCTGCCGCCATTAATTTTGAGGGCTATCCTCTGCTTTGTTTACAAAATTAAGACTGGATTTCCTCCCCCCACAGAATCTTCGGAAGAGGAGTCTGATGATGAAATAGCAGAAGGAGATTCTGATGTGAGTGATTTGTTTCCTGGTACATAGATCTGCTTTTATGTCCTCATGCTCTAAAAATGGACCCTTCACGAACGTTTTCCTTCCTTACTCTTTCTACCAGGATAATTGGGATGAAGATGAGGAAGAGAAAGAAAGTACAAAGGGTGAAGGTACAGATGAAGAGCATGAAGATGACGATGAGGCTGAAGAAAACGAAGAAAATGGTGGGGACAGAGACGTAGCCAGTGAAAAGGAATTAAATGGAGATTCTGATTTAGATCCTGAAAATGAAAGTGAAGAAGAGTGAAGACAGAAAGCCAGCCAGACTGTGCACACTCTGGCTTACTTGCGCAGCGCTGCCACGGTCCTCCCTGGGAGGGCCAGCCTGGCCCGTGCCGGACGCCAGTGGCCGCCGTGTGTTTCCAGATTCCCAGTGGCAAGTGCCGTGCCGCCTTGCTATCCTGAGCGCCCCAGACTTTAACTGTGTAAATAAGAGTGTTTCATTAAAATGTTAATAAACTTTACACAGTAAATAGACACATTTTCTGCAATATACTGACATGAGTGTCCAATATATGCTATATTTTTATAATATCTTAGTATGATTGGTGGATCAGAAATTGACTTCTGGGAAGACACAGACTTGTCCTCTAGGGGTTCAGGACCTGGACGTGTGTGAAGGAGTCAGCTCGTATCTCAGGTTGGTATCTTCTATTAAATCCAGATGTTACACAGCACTAGTGAGAAGTTTTTAATTTGGTACATTTTATTTGACAGTTTTTCATAAAAGGAATAACTAAAAACTGGAGTAAAAGTGATTGGGGTTAAAAAACTATACCTGTGTCCCTAGTTTGTCTTATTAACTGTAGTAATCTGACAAGTCAGATTGAGTATTTAGAGTGCTTCCCAAAATAACCACTTATTTTTTAAGCTGTCATGTGAAATATTTTTTTAAGATGAACAAAAAATTATGGTAGTTAAAAAAAACTAAAGACTTAGCCATATTAAGGATTTTCTTGACTGCAGATTGCCTGTAAAGAATCAAGTGTATAGCGTGCTCATTACTTGCAACTTTCAAAAAGATTGTCATTGCTGCTTTTAAAGAGGTTTTCATTTTTATTTAAATTACTAATGGATCAAAGAGCAATTGTTTATTTTTTTCTCTTTCATTTTAGAGATTAATGATAACCTTGGTGGGATTTTTTTCCAAAGAAAATATTTTTATAATTCAGTAATTTAACGTTCTTCCTTTTCATTACCCATTCCTGGCAGTGTTAGGGTATCTGTTTATTTTTAAAATAATAAATCTGGCTCAAGGTTTTTTATGTATGTATAAATATTTTGGTGTGCTACAAAAGCTTTTGCAAATTTTCAGCAATTTACTTCGTTTTGGTTTGTTTTAAAAGAATGAGCCAGGATGTGCTTAGTGCTCACAAGCAGACCTGCAGATCAGAGCTCACCTGGAAGGGAGGGTTGGGCAGATGGAGTTATTTTTCCCACCTGTGAATATGTAAACAAAACCATTTTATCTCTGAGGGACTTGTTCACATCAGCGGCAGAGCGAGGTTCCGTGCTCACCTCCGAGCTGGAGCCATGAGGGCGTGCCAGGCATGCAGTGCGACTCGTTGCTGGGGCCATGTACAGTGGTATTGTCTATCCATGGGGCTGTTCACAACAATTTAATACCATCTCTTTGTAAAGTGAATAAATTCTCATCTTTACTCAGTGCTTGTCTTGTGGTGTATGTAGAGGAATACAGTGCGTGTTTGTGATGTCAAGGTTTTTAAAAAGCGGTTTTACTTCACTAGCGTCCATGCAGGCACTCACAGCTGTTGTGTGAAAGCACAAAGCATTTTGGCTTAATCTGGCATCAGTCGTAGCTGGTCCACTTGCGAAGCTGTCCCACTTGGATGGGCTGTGCCTGCCCACCCCCAGGCTGAAGTGGCAGAGGGGAGAGTATGTGCCAGTGCTGCATGTTATGTCCTCCCGACCATGGCAGTGATGACAGATGTGCTAATCTCACACTCAAGTTTTTGGCTTAGAAAAATTCAGAATTAAATTATACTCGTTGCAAAAAGAATTTTCCAGTCGTGGTATTCAGTGTCTTACTTTGCTTCTAATTCAGAGAAGAAGTTTGTGTATGTTCTTCTTTGAGTTTCCGGCCCTCCAACCCTGATCAGTCAGTGGTCATACACCATACTTGGTTGTCATACTGCTGCATTAACCCAGAATATCGCCCTCATTTTGTGTGTTTATGTGTGTAGGTCTGTCTTGATTTTGATATGTAAATGATGTTGCATAAACTAAGCTGAATTGGATGGTATGTCCTCCTTTCGAGATTTGTCTGTTTCCTTTAATTTGATTCTGGTTTCAGTGTTTTTGGCAAGAATCTTAAATAGAAGGAAATATTTAAGATGGATTTGTAGAATAAATCCTGTGGATAAGGTCGAGTGTAGTCAGCATGTGAGTGCACTGTGGTGTAAGTAGGCGTCGGGTTTGGGTTGGGGGCTTTGAAGCCTTAATACAGAAGGTGTCTGTAGATAACAACTAAGATTTCCGTAGTGGGCACATGGGTACACTGACATGTGTGTGACATTAGGACATAATTCCCAATGGGAGTTAGTCCCCAAGTTTACATTTGTTTATGAACTACTACTGATGGCCTACTGTTTGCCAGATAATATTTCGCTGACAGATCACTGAACAGCACGCTCCCAGAAAACTTGCCTGCTGTAGTTTGAGTCAGTGTTCCCCACAATCTGAGGTCTTAAAGGCTTAGTCTCTCGCATAGTGCTGTGGGGAGGTGGTGGGCCCTTCGGGAGAGGAGAGGCCTAGCGGGAGGTCCCTAGATACTTGGGTAGGGCCCCGAAGGGACTGAGAGACCTGGTCTCTTTCTTTACTTCTGCGATGTGCAGTGGATGCTTCTCCGTGTACTATCATGGCTTGCTGCCTTTGATGGTGACCCAAAGAATGGAGCCAAGTTTTAACAGGCACCTACAGATCTGCAGCCACAATGCAGCTTTTCTAAGTGAGTTGCCTTAGGGGTTTTGTTACAGTGGTGGAATGCTGACTAACACTGCCTTTGAGAGCTGACTTTCTACCATAGCAATAAGCAATGTGTTATTGTGGTATGGTAACTCAAGGGGGCGAGGCGTGGGGTAGGCACTGCGGGTAGTAGACTTCCATAATCAGCTTAGGGCTTCTTGAGGAAGGTTTCAGCACAAACCGGGGGAGGTGAGATTGTTAGGTGGGCCTCTGGATAGGAGAGCTGTGGGCAGAGAAAACAGCTGGAGCAAAGGCCAGAGGCCAGCGTGTGCCGGGGCGCTAGAGGAGGTGGTGTGAGCAGTGAGGGAGTATACTGCGACGCTGGGGCCCGGCGTTCTCTTGTGTAGTGGCCCACCCTCATGCTAGGGGTATACTTCTGCTTCCTACTTTTACTTAGTTAGCCCAGTCTCACTTTGCACTGGTAGACCGGCGTGCAGGTGTCTCCTGAGACCTGGAGCAGGCTTCCAGTAGGGTGGCCTCGGCCTGGTGTCACCCCGAGGAGTGAGTAGACAGACCATGCTGAGGTTTTGCCGTGTGTTCTCTCATGTGGTGTCCCTCCCTGCCAAGCTGTAGGTGTACTTTGCCTGCCTTCAAAAATTTTTGCTGCTGTAGGGAACAAAAAATAAACTGGGTCAGAAAAGGAGTGAGCAGTTGGGTAGGGAAGAGCCGTGCAGACTGTCATAGGGACTGGCGCATTCTCAGGACTGAGGGGGAGCCGTGGCACTCCATTAGAAGGGTGAGGTGCTGTGGCCTCGGGAGTGAACCTGTGGTAAGAGGAACGGAAGCCCTGTTCAATAGGCCAAGTCTGGTAGGATGGTTTGCATCCAAGAGAGCGAGGACGGTGGTGACTGAGGCGGTGGTCATGGAGGTGAGCGCTGGTTGGTTCCCGGGGCTGTTGTGAAGTTAGGGGTTCCCTGTGAGGTGTTCAGGGAGCTCAGGTCCTCAGCCTGTAGTCTGTCTGACCTGGGGTCCGATGGTGCCACTTCACGCTTCTTCTGCTGTTACATTCCAGGGCCTGTGACTTTGGCAGTGACTGGTCTCTAGGTAACACAGCCTCCTGCTAACTCAGAGCCGGTACTGGTGAGCATGGCTTCCACCCGCAGCTTGGGGTAGTGATCTGATACTGATGTGGATGTGGTGATAGCGTCCCAGGCCAGTGTGGGCTTCCTGAGAGAGGCCCTGGACACTAGGGTGGCAGAGGTGGAAGGAGGTGACATTTCTTCCTTCTTACTCATGACGTCCCTTGGCTGTGTTTGCTGTCACCTGGGATTGGTCTGAAAACCAGGTTAATCTGCCTGGAATGCAGTGGTTTTTAGGTTGTCTTTTCTATGACCATTTGTTGATCACTTTGAAGGCAACTTGGGGCATAATGTGGTTTGCTTTTCACCTGGTATAGTGGTCTTGGCTCTTATGGGACCTCAGCACTCTCTCTTGTGCTAATACCAACCAGCGGCAGGATGAGGGGCCACACAATTCGAATGGATTAGAGGCCGCATTCAGACAGGACTCGGGAGGATGTCACAGGCTAAATGGCCAGCAGTCTTTGGTGCTCGCTGACTCGGTGGGTGGGAGAAGCTGGGTGGGCTGTGTGCCCCTGTGTGGTGGGGTAGTGGGTTTTCATACAGATGTGGGTCATTTTTTATGTGCAGATGTTTCTGAGAACATCGTGGTTGGCACTGTAGAAGGGAGGACAAGACGAAGTTTTGAGTGTAGTGTGCTGTATGTTAGGAGGTAAGGAATGAAAAGCCTTTGAAGATCGGAATTAACAGGCACAGCTTGACTGTTGGTCTGGCATATTCTGGATAATAATGGTTTAAAGAGGGAAGAAATTCTATACTGTTTTGGATGCTGAAGCCGACAAGGATTCTCAACTAGAAATACTGGCTTGCCCTGCAGTACACTGTTGTGGTCAGTTTATTCTGCTTAGGTTTCTTCCTGGACCCGGTGTGGGGAAGGAAGGAGCTACCTGCCTGCTGCAATGGACTTTACAGCTCCCTCAGCTGGCTGTGCGGTCCTCCTGTTCAAAACCTGGACCAGGGCTGGGGATTTAGCTCAGCGGCATAAGGGCCTACCTTGCAAGCATGTGGTTGTGTCGTGAGTTCGATCCCTGGTACTGATACCAAAAAAAAGAAAAAAAAAATCCTGGAGCAATGCTTCCTAGGTTCCGGAAGTTTGCCTCGTCTCCTGGGCTGATAAGGTTTCAGAGCAGCATCATGAACCAAGCTGCAGAGAGAAATTGTATTTCTGTGGCGTTTTTTGCCACGAGGAAAACCCCTGTTACAGGGAGCAGAGTGTTCCTGGGGGTTGGTCGTGGCATCTTTCCACACAGGGGTGTCAGAGCTTACTGGAGAGGCAACGCAGGGCACACAGATCTGTGAGATTCACAAGCTCGCCTTACAGTGGCTTCCTGCGGAGTCAGGTGCGGCCTCTGTCTGGGGACCCGGCGGACCCAGTCCAAGGCCCGAGCTCACGTCTGCCTCGGGAGGCTGAAGGTTCTGCACTGGAGGCTGAAGATGATGTCCAAGGTGAAGGTGACAACTGGAGCTCCTTCCTTCTTCACGTCCCCGTGGACCATTCAGGCGACAGGCCGCCCGCCCTAGGGTGGGTCTTCTGTAAACCCTGTCAGCCCCACTCAGCACCACGCTGATCCCATTTAGCCAGACTGTTACTCAAGGTGACACAGTCACTTACCTGTCACAACAGGAAGCACACACCCAGCTTTACGAGGGAAAACTGAACTGGTGTGGCCCTGGAGGGAGGGGAAGGGACTCTGATGGTCTTGGTAGCTGGCGTCACGGGCAGCAGGCGTGTCGCCCCCGTCCTGCTGATGGGTTTGCCATGTTGACCTTACTGAGCGCTGTGCTGGGTCCTCTCACTTCACACCGCCCACTTCTGTGTTAAAGCAGGGGGGCTGTGATCGGAATTCGGGTGTGCTGGGTCTCTGCAGGCAACGCTTAACGCAGCTGGCAGGGTATGTTAACAATTTAGGGGCCGATTGTCAGTGACCATAGGTTCTACAGCAGCAGATAGAGTAAGGAACACACTTGAAGGACTGGGCGGGCAAACCTTTGCCCTTCTTTCCATTCTGACAGCGTCTGGTGGTAAGATACGTATAGTATGGAAGTTAGCATTTAACTTGTTATGCGTGTAGCTCTTTGTCCTTAGGTACGGTCTCCCCGGCGCAGGCAGTGGAAGGTGGGTGTCTCCTGAGAACTGGAGCAGGGTTCCAGTGGGGTGGAGCTCACTCAGTCCGTCGTGAGGCAAGCCCGAAGTTAGGCCCGGAAGCGGGAGCACCCGTCCCGGTGGACGCCGAAGCTTGGCAGTGATTAGCCTGTGTGATTTCTTTTTCTGCTCAGCTGTGTGACAGGACAGTAGCAGCGGCACTTGCCCCTAGGATGCCACAAGAAGCAAATGAAACAGTCTCTGTGAGCACTTTGAACATCAAAGTGCAGCATCTGCCCGAGGGACTGTTTTCAGCCAGTTGTAAGGAGAGGAGGGAGTGGAGGTTGTCAGTTCCTTTTTGTCTCTGCTACTTTAAAGAGATTAGGCAGCTGTGTGGGTAGCATACACTCCATTCTCAAAAGATGAAGGAGAATTTAATGAAATCTTTCAATGAAATTTAAAAATTCTGTTTTTTTGACAATGCTATAGAAGGCATTTTGGAAAATACCAAGATATATCAAAAAGAAAAAGGTCATAGCCATTTTTAAGGTTTCAGTGTATATTCTCTTAATTCATTCCCCATGTGTGCGCACAGTTCTTAGGAAATTGAAATACTTTATCTCCCTGTACGTAATATATTGTTTCTTATCCTTTGCAATAATGGTGTTTGCTTGTTAGTATTGTACCCATGTTACATTTTTAACCATTCTTGTTTTGATATAAATAATACTACATAAACATCTTTCAGCAAATTGGGTATTTTTCTTAAAATGTATCCTAACAAGGTACTTGAGGAGTACTGAGTAGAATGACCTGAGTAGTTTGTTAATAATGTGCCAAAAGCTTATGTCCGCCTTCAAGTTCAGCTACCCCTTCCGGTTTAGGGCCCTTAGTATTGCTTTAGATTATGCGCTGTGTGTTCAGACCCTTCTCCATAAGGGATTGTCTTGTGTAACTTTGGATATTTTTATAAAAGACAATTGTTTTTTTGTCAAGCATGCCACAGGTGTTTATATTATACATTGCCCTTTTATTTTCTTGCATCCTCACAAATCAAAAGGATAACTACTAGGGTTTCTGCATGGCCCCTTCTCTACTGCCTCAGTCCTCCCTGCCCTTTAGCTGCCTTCCTGTCCCTGGGGTCTGCACACGTGCGGGTTTTTGGAAGAGGTAGACTCCTGGCCCTTCAGGGTGGCTCTCCACCATGTCCGCCTGCACCATGCGTGGCCCAGCAGGTGCCCAGTTCCCTTGTGGTGGGTTGGAGGGTGGGTGGTGAATGAGGCCAGAGTCTGCATTCCCTGCCAGGCTGGAGTCACAGGGGTCTCTGCCACCCTCTCCCTGTGCCTCAGCCCTGGCCAGGGCCCAGGAACCTTCTTTCTGATTGGTGGCTTTCCTCTCTTGCCTGCCCCAGAATACTTCACCCTGTCCCGTTGATTCTCTACTCTCGCCAGTTGAGTATGTCAGCTGTTTCCTGCTGGGCCCTGAGCCAGCACAAATTACTAATTCCTGTTGACTGTTTGGCTGTACTTTGGCTTAAGGGTCATCTGGTCTGATCACTCATGGCTTGGACAGGATTATACCATGGAGGACCTGGGGAGAGGCTGGTCTTCACACCCAGTCAGTTCATTGTGAACTGAGCAGGTTCCTGCCTCACTGGGGGCTTAGGCATTTAAAAATATAATATGATGGGACAGGCTTAATAACCCCAGCATTCCTGGAGGCTGAGGCAGGAGGATTGGGAGTTTTAGTCCAGGCTGGACAACTTAGCAATGTAGTGAAACCTGCTTTGAAAATTTTAAAAAAGTGGCCTGGGTATGTAGGTCAGTATAAAGACCCTGGGTTCCATCCCCAGTACTGGGAAGAAGAAGGGAGGAAAAAAGGTCACCGGTAAGACAGCTTTGTGCGCTATCTCCAGTCCCCCTGCAGGGTCTCAGCTTGGAATGGTTCCGTGCAGGGCTAATAACTAGAGTTTGGATTCCTCCAGGCCTCCCTGTGGATTTGCCTCCAGTCGGATGTGCTCTCAGAACAGGCGGTTCCTTCCCTCCCACATAGATGGCATCATACTGAATGTTACACCATGCAACTTCCCATGTTTTCACCCAAGAACATACTTTCCACATGAACAATACGGATCTACTGGAGCCTCACACTGCATCAGGGTCCGTGGGTGGGCTGGGACACAGCTGCTCTGGCCCACCGGAGTTTCTGCCTGTGGGGTGGGAGTGGGGTACGGCCTCGCAGACGCATCGCAGCAAGCTTCAGTGGCTTTGGTGTGGCATTTCCCATGCTGTTGAGAACCACTGCCACCTTCGCTATGGACTGGTAAGACAGCCCCGGATCAGTGCTTGGGTCATTTCCGAACTCAGCAAAACAAAGGCTGTGGTGACCTCAAGGCCCTGTGCCCCCGACGCACCTATGCCAGGGTGGCTATGAAAGGGGGATTCTGGGCACAGCTCTGGGGTACTTTGAGCGCCCTTAGGTTTTGTCTATTCCCTTCTGCGGCACCCTTTTCTGTCCATGCTGCGTCCTAGTCCATCCACGCCTTGTGACAATCACTTCTCCAGGAAAAGGACGCCGCATGTGGGAATTGGGCG